>MU790158.1:0-46665 GCA_026770625.1 Nicotiana glauca
TCATGATCCTATTCCTCAGCAAATAGCAGAAACCTCTAGCAGAAGCCAGTTGGTTGTGAAACCTCACAAGTATCAAAGTTCTCAGCCCATTGAGAACATTCTCACTGATCCAACATCTGGAGTTAAAACCAGAGCACAATTAAAGAATTTGTGTGTTTTTTATGCCTTTCTATTTATCATTGAACCTAAATGTTGTTGAAGCTTTGCAGGATGCATATTGGGTGAATGCAATGCAGGATGAACCTAATCAATATGAAAGAAGTCAAGTTTGGCATCTTGTACCAAGACCCAAGGACAGATCAGTCATTGGTACAAAATGGGTCTTCAGGAGCAAACTTGATGAAGGTGGAATAGTTACAAGAAACAAGGCAAGATTAGTAGTCCAAGGGTACAACCAGGAGGAGGGGATAGACTATGATGAGACTTTCGCCCCAGTTGCAAAACTAGAGTCAATCAGATTTCTCATAGCCTTTACAGCACATATGGAATTTACACTTTATCAGATGGATGTCAAAAGTGCCTTCCTAAATGGCTACCTGAAAGAAGAAGTATTTGTAAAACAACCTTTAGTATTTGAGAGCAAGGAATGTCCTAAGCATGTGTATAAGCTATACAAGGCTCTCTATGGACTCAAGCAGACCCTAAGAGCATGGTATGAACGACTGTCAAAATTCCTGCTAGAGCATGGTTACAAGAGAGGTAAAATTGATAGTACCTTATTCTTAAGTGAAAAAAGTAAGGATCTCCTTGTTGTGCAAATTTATGTTGATGACATAATATTTGGCGCCACCACTGATAAGCTACGTAAGGATTTTGCAAAATTAATTGGGACTGAGTTTGAAAAGAGCATGATGGGTGAGCTTAATTTCTTCCTAGGCTTACAAATCAAACAAAGCCCAAATGGAACAATGATCCATTAGCAGAAGTATAAAAAAGGGCTAATCAAAAAGTTTAAAATGGAGGAATCTAAAGAAATAGACACACCCATTGCAACTGCCACTAAATTAGATGTTGATGAACCTAGTTCATCAGTTGATCAAAAGTTGTATAGGGTATGATTGGTTCACTCTTGTATCTATATGCTAGTTGGCCTGACATTGTTTTCAGTATAGGGCTTTGTTCTCGTTTTCAGGCAAATCCAAAAGAGTCTCACTTGACTGCTGTCAAGAGGGCACTGATATATCTGAAAGGAACCATTGACATGTGTCTTTGGTATCCTAAAGGTAGTAATTTTGATCTAGTAGGATATGCCGATGCTGATTATGCAGGTTTCCTAGTGGATAGGAAGAGCACCTCAGGTATGGCACACTTCCTTGGTTATGTCTTGTGTCATGGGCTACCAAAAAGCAAAATTCAGTGGCCATATCTACTGCTGAAGTTGGGTATATTGCGGCTGCTTCTTGTTGTGCTCAATTACTATGGATTAAACAACAGTTGGTACATTTTGGAATTGAAGTGGGATGTATTCCAATATTCTGTGATAACACTAGTGCTATAAGTATGACAAAGAACCATGTTCATCATAAGAGTACTAAGCACATAGATGCTAGATACCACTTCTTAAGAGATAACTATGAGAAAGGATTGATTTCAATAGAATTTTATGCTACTAATAAGCAAATAGCTGACATTTTCACTAAAGCACTAAGTAGAGAAAACTTTGAGAGGAACATGTTGGAACTCTAAGTGAAAAATTGAAGGCTAGTCAGAGGAAGGAAAGTCAGGCTCAAAAATATGACTCAAGCTCTGAGTCTGATAATTTTATTTTTGCCAGCGAAGGTGAAGAAAATGGGTCTTCCAACACTGAAAATATTCAAGAAACCCCTGGTGAGGTAAATACGCGTTTGGTATTATCTGATGTAGTTGAAAAGGTTAAAAATAGGTTTGTCTTGATTGGTCCTGTTAAATACGTACATGGGGTTGATTCTACTGGAAAAGGAGGTAAAAAGAAAGGAAAATTATTGGCTATTTGTGGGAATGTTGAAGAGAGTGTCTACAACTCAGGGGGAATTAGTTCTGGGCAGGCGGCTGAAGGGCTAGTAAACTTAAGCAAGCATCAAGATGAACCTGGTGCATCTGGTGAGGAAACTTTGGCAGATATTCTGAAGAAAGTTGGGGGCAGTTATGATCCAAAGAAGCGCAAGGCTTCCACACAAAAGGCTCCAACTGCTTCCAAGCCACCAAAGAAAAGCAAAAGGTCATCCCCAAAACCTACTGTACCTTCAGTACCTAAAGGAAGAGCTGCCAGGCACAGGATCAAGCAAAGTGAAGCAGAATTGCAGAAAGCTCTGGAAGAGAGCAGGAAGAAAAAGAGAGAAAAAGGAAAGGCAAAGGTTGTGGAGAGTGTTCAGGTTGCAGAAGAAGAAGAAGAGGAGATGGACATGGTCCATCAAGAAATAGGAACAACTGAAAGGTTCCAACACCCAAACCAAAGAGTTCCGAGACTTCTTCCAAGAAGTCTTCTTCTGTACCTGTACCTGCTGAATCCTCTTTAGCCAAAAGAACTAGTTCTGCTGTGAAGGGTAAACAAAAGAAAATTGTTGAAGAAGATGTAGAGTGGAGTGGTGGTGAAGAAGAGGAAGAATTTGAGAAGGATCAAGATAGGTTTGCCATCTTTGGAAGAAGGAAAATTTTAAAAGGAAGGTTGTTGAAAGACCTGGATGAGCCATGTGTGAGAACATTGATGGATGCTCTTACTACACAGGGGTGGAAGGACATGGTCCTTGTGATGGATAGGAGGATGTCTAGGAATGAGTTGATAGAGTTTATGGCCAATGCTACTATGGAAAATGGGGTAGTCTCCAGCCTGGTGAAGGGTGTAAAAGTGGAGTTTGATGCAATCAAAATGGGTGAGATTCTGGACATACCAAGTGAAGGGTATGATGACTACGCAAGGCAAAGGTGGCCATGTCTGAAATCTCTCCCCACTGCTCTTCAAATCACTAGGAATTTTTGTGAAGCTGCAAATGCTGAAGATGTACATGAAGCCAAATTTTTTAAGAAGAGTGAGATGAGACCTGAGCACAAGGTCTTGTTTGAATTTGTTAACAAGTGTCTGCTGCCCAGACAGGAGATGAGGCATACTACCAACTATATAGACCTGGTGCTTATGGATGCCTTGTGAGAGGAAAGCGGATAAATTGGCCTGCTTTTATTGTCAAACAACTGGACAGGGTCATTAATGTCTCCAAGGCACATGCAACTCCATATGGGTTCATACTGACCACTGTGCTGGACAGGCTAAGGGTGCCTTTGAAGAAATGGGAGATGACATCAAGCAAGAAGCATTTTGGTGTTAGGACCTTATTGGATTGTGACTATCCTATCAATGCCACTCCAGTTGAACCTGGTTCATCCCTGAAGACACCAATGAATATCAAGGTTAGGGTTTTGGTTCAAGAGTGTGGAACTAAGGATGCTGAAATTGCTAGGCTTCAGGCTCGTATTGCTGAATTGGAAGCCGAAAGAGATGGACTTCGAGCTGAGCTAGCAAAATAAAAGGAAAAAAGTGAAGGAATGCTTCAGAATATGCTCAACCTTCTCCCTCTAGTTCATCAACACCTTAGGTCCTCCAGTTTTTGTCTTCTGAACCAGTCTAGTACCCCCCAGTAACCCAGTTTGGGACTTTTTCTATTTTTTTTGCTCATGTTTGGAAGTTTTTCTTTCTTTTTGTGGTTTGTAGGTGGAAACATATCTTATCAATGTCAACTGCTGTCTCTCTTGTTCTATGCAGATTTTATTCTTAATAGTTTGATTGTGTTTGTTGATTATTGATGATTTAATACATGTTTTCACTTGCAGTTGCCAAGTGGCCATGAGTAATTACTAAAATCTGGGATTCACATTGTATGCAACTTTTCAATTATGCCAAAAGGGGGAAGAGATATTGTACTTTAATTTTTATTCTGAATAATGTGATATTTATAACCTAATTAAACTTGGTCCTTGATGATAAGTTAAAATACTAAGTTAAGTGTTGATGGTTAAGATGAGTTCTTACAGTTTTTTTGATTCATAAAAGCACAGAGTTTGTCATCATCAAAAAGGGGGAATTTGTTGGCCCAAGTTCAGGTGAAGTTTTGAAGAATGACAAATGAACTCAGTCATGGACCAAGTCCATCATGTGAGGCACAATATTTATCAACCTAGACATGTGAGATACACGTGAATGATATAACTCTCAATGATCAAGCAACAATATCGCCTGAACTAATCGAAAACGTTGCATATTGGATGAGGAGAGAAAGTCTCATCACGGAAGAGGTCACAATCCGGATAAAAGAGAGGGTTGGAGTTTGTAATGTTCAAGGACTCAACTTCGATGGAAGATCAGCAATTAAGTCTCAATCAAACTCTAATTACTAACTCATTAAATAACATGAATTGTTCTCTTTTACAGGAATTGCACAAACGCAGAAGTTAAACTAAATTGAGGGCAAAAAGAGCGAGGCAATTTTGCAAGCAATTTATGTGAGATTCAAGTGTACATTCCTGAAGCTACTTGAACAAGATAGAAGAACCAGTTCCTTTGTGTCTTTCTTTTATTCTAGTTCAATTGTAGTAGGTGTTTTAAAGTTGTACCTTTCCAGCTTTCATAGAAGCAATTGCATTAGGTACTTTGAATATTCAAGTTAGATTAACTTAAAGATGTCACAACAATTGAGGTTGTGTACCACACTGGGATTAGAGTTTAAGCCTTAGGTTTACAAGAGTTTTGTAAATGCTGTTTTGGCTCAGTGGTTTTAGTGGAAGTTTTGGAAAATCCTACTGAATAGTAGGTCGTGGTTTTTTTACCTTTTGAACCAAGTATTTTTCACATAAAAATCTCTGTGTTCTTTATTTTTATGCACTCTTAATTCCGCAAACAGTAGTAGTAAGTACACCTAGAAGAACCAGGTTCTTCAAGAGCAAAAATTTGGTACCATACAAATCACCCTCCCCCCTTTTGTGGCATTGAAGTTTAGAACATGAGCATGAAATAAGCAAACGAGACCATTCCGCGCTTTATTACCATAACGGGGTGGGAAATGGTGGATATAGATATGATGACCATGCGATAACATCACGTGTAGCCCCTCACTGAGGAGTGATTATCGGATGTTGTGTGGGTTGATCCATATAATTTATAAACCTAGGACCTCCTTCCCTTTGTTTCTTGTTTCTTTGCTTCTTCTCAAACTTTCAAACTATTTCTTTTAGAAAAATCAGCTCTCTTTTGGTTCTTTCTAAATTTGCTTATTTGTAACCATTATGTGAAAATCCCCTCTTACTTGAAATTTTTATTTGCCTATGTGTTATTTGCACTTAATTCACAACAATAGTTTGGCCGAGAACCATACTAGTTGATCCTGAAGGGTGTCTAACACCTTTCCCTTGGGATAATTTCATGCACTTACCCAATATTTGATTACTTAAATCAAACCCTTCTTAGTATCCTAATGCACTTAAATCATTAGGTAGCGACTCTTCAATTCAAACCCAATTCCCAAAAGGGAACGAGTTTTCCTCACAAGTGTCATAAACCCGATTTCGCGAGAAAAAGGGGGCGCGACAATTATCTGACTACAACTTTAACATCAGCTTAGCAGAGTTAGTGCCTGCTATGAGAAACATTAATGAGGCCAGATTCCCGAAACCATATCGATCGGATCCTAGTCAAAGGGATCCTAATCTATGGTGTGAGTTCCATCAAATGGCTAGTCACATGACTGGGGACTGATGGCACCTTTGTGAAGAAGTTGCAGCATTATTGAAAAATGGTCACCTTAGAGAATTTCTAAGTGATCGGACCAAAATTAGTTATGGAAAAAATCGAGACACTAGGGAGAGCACCAAACCGGCTATAATGTCACCTCGTTTGATTATAAACGTGATCTTTAGAGGTGACGAACTAAATGGGGTGACATTTTCTTCAGAAAAGAAGACAAAGATATGGTTGTTGATACCCAAATTTTTTCTGTATATTTTATATGGAAAATACTTTCAAAATAGTATATATATTCATATATAAGTGTGTCCAAATATTTTAGTATTTTTCCTAATTTTTAAAGATTTTTAAATCAATTTATTATCCTATTTTAGTAGTATAAAAACCAATAATCATTCCTTAGATTATTATTTTTGGATATTAACTTATTTTATTCTCATATTTATGCCAAAATATAGCTAAGGTGATTTTTACACATTTTTACAAATTTATTTACAATTTTTAAAGCTAAATTGCATATAATTGCAATTTTAGCCTATTTTAATAATTAATTGCGTGTATAATTATAAATTTGATTCTAGTATTTTTTTATCTAATATTTATATACTATTAATTAATTTAGAACCTTTAATTTATTTTCAAAAATCATTTTACTATTTTTATAAAATAAAAAGGGGAAAAGTGGCTATTTAAATGCTAGCCCTATTTTATTTTAATTTTAGCCCAATTACCCAGACCATTTTCAATTTAACCCGACCCCTAACCCACTTATGCAACCCGCCCAACTCTCCCTTTTGATCCAGGTCGTTGATCATTTTGATTAATGGCCACGATTCCCCCTTGCCTTTTTAATTTCCCAGACCCCCCAACCCTAAATCATTTCGTCTGAGACGCCGCCCTTGAAACCCCTCTCCTCTCTTAAACTCTCTATACCTTCCTTAACTCTAGCCTCCTCTAATCACTTCCACCGTGAAACTTACCGGAATCAATGGCTTCTTAGGTTGTGAGGCCCCTATACTCACCTTCTATTATTTTGTGCTTGGTACTTGAAGATTCGAGGCCAGACCTCGAAGGTTTTCACTTAGACCTTTACCGATTCGAGGTCTAAGGGTCATCTCTGGCTTTGCTCCGGCTTATCAAGGTTGTTTGAGCCTGGTTCTGGCTTCTCCAACTCCGTCGGTGACCTTTTCAAAGCCATTCTCATTTTAGGGTTATTCTGAAACTCTAACCATTATAGTTTTTCTTCTCTAATCTTCTTAAATTCGTTGTGTATCTGTGCTTTACTTGATGTTTTTAAACGATTCTCCTGACTTTCCTTTCAAAATCACTTTCAAAACCTTTCTTTTCCGATCTTGGGTTTTCTGAAAAACGCTTAAATGTTTTTATGTTTTTTTCTTTGTAATTTATGTGTATTTGTCTCTTTTGTGTTCTTTTATCATGTTCTTATATGCTTCTCTTACTATGTTTTCCTATATTGTGGTCTTGTATGCTTTTCTACTGTGTTCTTATATTTTCCTTCTACCACGTGTGTTCCTCTACTATGCTTTCTATATTCTATTCTTCTACTGTGTTTTCTATACCATGTTCTCATATATTTATCTTACTTCGTTTTCCTATATGTTCTTTTGTTATACTTTTCTGGTGTTCTTGTGTTCTTCTACTGTGTCTGTCCACTAAGCTCTTAAAGTTTCTTTGTTTGTCTTCTACTGAACCTTGTTTGAGTTCTTATAGAAAGAGCCTCTTAAGCACGTTTCCTTTAACTGTTCTCCTCAGTATTTTCCCTTTTTTCCTCTGAATCTTGTAATTGTTTGCATGTTATTTTGCTGTCATATTTTCTCATGAGTTCTGTCGTGGAAGAAGCATGCTCTTTTCTGAAAATTCTAATCGTGATTTTGATTCTATTGCCTGCTATCTCATCCTTGCTTTAGGGTTTCCTCAAAAGAACCCCTTAATTCTTTCAGACTAACTTTGAGTCTCTAAACTAAGTTTGAACATCTTTGTTTTCATACAATTCTGAATTTTTGTTGAACTCTCCTATACTGGAATTTCTACTGATTTTATGACAAGTTTCTTTCATGCATAACGTGTCTGTGTGCTTTTTATATGTGGTGTGTCCCCCTTTAAAAGGATTTTCAAACTTGTGATTGATTCATAATTCCTTTTAAATAGGTCGAATTGATTGTTTGCTGATCTTCCTTAAGTTAAAACCTTTTCCACCTTTCTGACTTGGTTCATTCATAACAAATCTTTGACCTCTGATTTACTGGCTGTTAATTTATCCCCTTGCCTTATTTGCACAAATCGTGTATTTCAAAAAAATTGTCCTTAAATAACCTTTATGTATTTACCCTCTATTGCATGCTTTACACAAAGGGTTCATGAATTTCTTTCCTTAATTGGCTTATGCCCGTTTGAACTTGAATCCCTTGACTAAAGGGAGCTTTGTGTAATTGATTGACAATCAGTTCTTTATATATTTTCTTACCTAATTTCTGCTTTCCTTCTGCACTATAAATACATGAACCTTTCTTTTTTCAAAAGACACGATTTTCAAACAATCACACACTTCATACATCAGAACTTCACAGTCTTTTCTAAGCTCGCACTTATAGTATTCTGCCTTCCTATTTGCACTTTGGCTTCTACAAGGCTAATGCCTTTTCTACTTGTTTTCTTTGAAACTGGTATGTCCTAATTTAAGCTTCAGCATATTCGCAATGTGCTTACTTATAGCTTTCTGTATCCATGTCTACTTTCTACTGCTATAGAGTTAAATATTTAACGAGCATGTTGATTTCTTTTGGGCTTTGTTTCTGTTGTGAATGCCTCCTCCCTATTTCCCTTTATGTGCTTTGGGTTATAGTTTAAAAAATGACAATATGCAAAGTTATTTTCCATGGTTTGAACTGGATCCCTCAGAGGATCATAACCTCTGAAACAATGTGTTCTAACAGGATTGTAAGGTGTGCCAGCATCTTCCATTGTTGGGTATGCCCACTAGCCTATCCTTGCCCCTCTACCACTTCATATTTCCTATACCCCTATGTGTATCTATGTGAACTGTTTCGCTTTTCCTTTTCCCTCTTGGAATTATACACTTGCACTCTCCCTCTTAGTTCATAAGTTCTGCCCCCTCTTGTGAGCCTTGCCTTGGGACCTTGAGTTCCCTCTGAACTTGGACACCTGAGGGCTGGCCCTTCCATACTGCACTTTGGTTTAATATAGTGATACATTTGGGTGTAATAACCACCTAGAGTTCTTAAGAATCTCTTAGGGAACTCTGACACACCTAAGTGATACAAAGGCTTTGAATATTGATCTTTTGAGTTAGTTTACTTCATACTTCAGATAGGAAGTCTGAATCAGGCTCTCCTTGGTTGTAATTTTCAACTTCTGATGTATTTCCTTTACTTTATTTTCTTTGGAATGTAATAACTTTGTAATAAAACTTTTGGGGATGATTAGTGAAAAGGGAGGGGTAACCATGCAAGTATACGAGTAGATAATCTCTAACTTCTGCATTTTTCATATAGTTACCATACCTATAGAAATCTCTAATTTATGCATTTTTCATATAGCTACTATGTCTATAAGAATTTCTGCATTTTTCATATAGTTACTATGCCTATAAGATTTTCCCATTTCATTTAGCTACCATGTCTACAAGAACTTATGCATCTCATTTAGATGCCATGAATATAGGGATCCTGCACTTGCATGTAGAATATTATGTCTATAGATTCTTCACACACACGTAGAAAATATGCCTATAGGTCTTTTCTGATTCTTGCATACCCATTTTTCACTAGGCAAACTTGTCCATAGGTTCAAATAACAAAAAAAAGTAATCAGATAGCACGCAATGCTTAGATATCATGTTATAGGATTTCTACACTTCTCTATGTCTACAACAGTTTTTTAGGTCAACAAACACATAGAAAGCATGCCTATAGGTGTTCTAATTCAAATCTGAATCGCCTCATTTGTTGGTAAGTTTAAAAACTAGCAGCAATAACGTGGTAGAACTTGTGCTCATTTTTTTAACTGGCAACTTTCTTTATACCTGAATCGATCTTTAATCAGTTCATACTCTTATTTCTGAAATCTATAGATATCATGCCTATAGCTTTTCGTCTATCACTTAGGCAAGCCTTAGGATAACTTATAAACTGAATCAGATTTTATTAACTACAACCAGCAGGCAGGCCTGATTCGGGTTTCTTGCCTGAACTATGTAATAAATCAGTCTGCCTCAACCTCTTTAAGTTTTAATTAGACCTTAATCAGTACGTGTAAGACATGCTAAACTATATGCTTTTCTTTGATCAAAGGAGGCCTGTTTGAGCCTTATTTGTTTATGTACTTTCCCCATACTTGTTATATGTTTTCTTGTTTGTCACCTTAGTATTTTTACCTTTGAAATTATAAAAGCTAAACATCCCTTCCCTTTAGTATTAGTGGTCCTAAATGCCTCCGGGGCTGATAGGATTGGGGCAGGTAATAGCATGCAATAAGAAAACGAGACTATTTCGCGCTTTAATACTTTAACAGGGTGGGAAAGGGTAGATATGGATATGATGACCACACGATAACACCACGTGTAAAAGTGGTTACCGGGTGTTGTGTTGGGTGATCCATATTATTTATAAACCTAAGATCCCCCCCCCCCTTACTTGTTTATTTTTATTATTTATTTTTCAACTTGCAAATTGTTTTCTTCCTCAAAATTCAGCTTTCCTTCCGTTTATTTTAACTTTCATCAAGTTTGGAACCATTATGTGAAATCTCCTCTTAGTTGGAAATCTTACTTGCTTACATGTTATTTGAACTTAAAGTCACAACCAAAGCTTGGCCGGGAACCACACTATTGGATTCTGAGGGGTGCCTAACACTTTCCCCTCGGAATACTTTCAAGCCCTTACCCTATCTTTAGTTATTCAAACAAAAACCCTTCTCAGTGTCCTAATTCACTTTAATAATTAGGTGGTGACTCTTGAATTCTCTTAAACCCAATTCCCAAAAGGGAACGGATTGTGCTCCCAAATGTCATAAACCCGATTTCGCGAGAAAAAGGGGGCGCGACAGCATGGCGACTCTGCTGGTGAATTCTTTTAGGCTTTTACCATTTCAAGCTGTTATTGTGACTTTACATCTCTCATATGCCTTTGCTTGTTTTAAGCATTTAATTCCCTTTTCTAGTATGAAACTGACTTGTCTTTTTGTTTCTTTTCTTTATTTCTTTTTACTTCTTTCCTTTATTGCATTCATGTATTACTATTTAGATTATTGTAATTATTATTATGAACGTGCAAATACATGACAACTTGTTTTATTATTGCATAAGCATGTTTTCAGTATCATATTCCACTCGTGCCAAACAAAATACCATAGCAACGCTTATAATGAGTAGTTGCGCTCTTTTGATATTATCACCCCTAAATTCGGCAAAGGCATATTTGTGGTAAAACCAGTCGATCAATGGTGTAGTCGACGGTTCCGCGCCTTTCCCTCTTGAGGTGTCCGCTCAAGGGTACCAGTTTAATACCCCATAGAAACCTTACTCTGTTTAATTGTGCATCCATCATGGTCAAACCTAGCCGAGTTAGTTATGTTGTCCACATAATGACTCTTTAAGATTGCCTTGTCCAAAGTCCATCGGGCTTCCCCAAAACCCAAACGGACGCTACCACGTTTTGTGCATTTATTTGGAGAACTAAATGCTTGTTATGCTAATTGTTGATATTAAATAGTCAAGTCTGGAGGGGGTAATGGCCTAACCTTTTGTCTTGCAAAAATATGAGGCACGAAGTCCCCAGATTCGGCATGGTCACCAACATTCACCCAAAATTATTAAGTTGGTGGGAGTATCTTCATTCCAGTGATCAGACACTTGTCAGGAAATATCTAGGAAATCTCCCTTCTCTCCTGGAAATTCAACCCAACAACAAAATCATAGAAGCTGCCACTCTATTTTGGGATTGTGATAGGTCTGTGTTCCACTTTGGGGACATTGAGATGACACCCCTGCTTGAGGAAATATGAGGAATGGCTGGAATACCGTGGGAAACTCCGGGTTTGTTAATGCCGAAAAACCAAAAAGGTAGAGGTTTCCTCAAAATGATGGGTCTAAAGAAGAATCAAGACTTAACATGTTTGAAGGAGTCGTACATTCCCTTTGACTATTTGTACGAGTGGTACGGGCACAACAAATCTTACTATAGTTATGTTGATGAGTTCGCCCTTACATCATTGGGGCATATTCACTGAAGGGTATTTGTCTTCACGTTCTATTTCTTGGGGATGATAGTGTTTCTAATGAAGAAAGCAAAGATCCATACCAAGCTAGCTATGTTCACCAAAACTCTAATGGAAGGAATTGACGGATAGCCATTCAGTCTCGTACCAATGATCATCGTAGAGATATACCGAGCCCTAGAAAGGTGTCAACAGGGAACCAAACATTTTGAGGGTTATAATCTGCTACTTCAACTTTGGCTCATGGAACATCTCCAAAGGGGTGAGTACCGACAGGAAATCCATCAAAGGGACTGGGATGATCATATCGCTTTTCATCATCTGAAGCGAATGAATTACATTCCCAACATGTTCGTCCAACTGGAGAATGCTAGATGATGGGTCGAACTCTTCGAAAATTTGATTGAGGACCAAGTACAATGGATGTTCGAGTGGTTCCCTACTGAAGAATTCATCGTTCAATCCAGGGATGCACCATTTCTGATACTGATCGGTTTGAGGGGGGCCTACCCTTATGTCCCTCTCTGAGTTATGAGACAGGCTGGTAGGAAGCAGGTTATACCAAGGGTAGACAAGATGAGTCACTTCCGAGCTGACTTCCAGGATGACGATAGCTCGTACAGGTGCCAGGCTCAGCATATGTGGCATTGCAAAATTGTCTTGGGAAAGGACACCATCGAGCTAGATAGATACCATGTTGGTTGTACCCCACACTATTCAGTCTAGCTGGAGGATAATCACAACGTTCTGGGTCAACCCGGGTTTGTTCGAGGTCACATGATCATCGATGAAAAGGCCGAGGCACAGGTCAAGTACAACCAACTGCGCAAGACGATTCGGGAATGTGAAAATGAACACCATGAAATATAGAAAGCCAATCAAAAACTAATCGAAGAGTGGAAGGATATGGCTATCAGCGCCAATAAGTGATTCGTGTATCTGGAGTGAGGTATTGTAAGGTTGGAAAAGAAGTATCTGAAGAGGGTCGAAGACTGGTGGACTGTTGAAGGAAATGAAGGCAGACATCTGGCCAGAGCTTACTTGCTGCTAGGACTGTGCGAGCTGGGAGAGCTGTTCGAGGGGGCCAACAGTGTCGAGTCTGGGGAAAGTCCCTCAGGGACCAAATAGATAGAAATTTCCATTCTTTAATAAGATGTAATAAGGCCAATGGCCATTAGTGACTTTCATTTTCTTATTATTATTTAGTGTCTTTTTGGGATTTGTCTACCTTTTATCAATAAAATGAGGCATTTAGCATTCTAAGTTCTCCAAATTAACTTGTCGCTAGGCCTATCTCGAGCACAACGAGGTCTCCCAAAAATTAGGACGCGCTTTATATTTCCTGCACTATGTGTTTAAATATTGCAACCTTCTTATATATATAATCCTTATTGACTTATTACCTTTTTTTACTTTTTATTCCTCTCCCAAAAGGTTAGTTCATGAACTCTAGCAACATTATCATATTCTGGAAGATCCAAGGGCCCTCTAAATACTCCTCATCTAGTCCTGTCAGACACAAAAACAAAGGAAAAATGGAAGATTTGAACAACTCAACTGAATGGGTAGAGGTCACCAAGGAAAACGCATCCCAACTGGAACAAAAGCTGTTGAAATTTTAGGAAGAACTTGATCAAGTCCGGAATTTGGCAAGTCTGTCATTTTCCCTCACCACTCCCGAGGTTACTTTCCCAAATACTAAGAATCATGTACCTCCACAAAACATCCTAAATCAACAAAACCATCCCGATCCTTACCACCATTGCAATACCTTCCACACCTCCAGTAACACCCCATTGATCATCCCAGAACTCCAAAACTCCACAAATGACCATTGCCACACCCAACACAATACCGCCATCTACGTGGAGACTGTGCCGCACTTTATCCAGCCCATCTCAAGCACACCTGAATTCAATGATAAGGACTTGCTCATCAAAAATCTGGCCGAAGAGCTTAAAAGTTGAGTAGCAGGATTCAAGGCGTTGAAGGTAGTAAAGGGATTGAAGGGCCAAACTATGAAGATCTGTGTATACAGCACGATGTCGAACTGCCTGAGGGGTACAAACCTTCGAATTTTGAAGTATTTGATAGAACTGGGGATCCCAGGGTTCACTTGAGAACATACTGTGACAAGCTGGTCAGAGTGGGAAGAGGTGAGAAAATCCGCATGAAGCTTTTCATGAGAAGCTTGAAGGGAAACGCCTTATCTTGGTATATTAGCCAGGATCCGAAGAGGTGGTCAAACTGGGTAAGCATGGCATATGATTTCATGGATAGATTCATGTTTAATACGGAGAATGCACCAGATGTGTTCTATATCAAAAACTTGAAGAAGAAACCCACATAAACCTTCCGCAAGTATGCCACTCGCTGGAGATCAAAAGCTGCTAAGGTCAGACCGGCCTAGAGAAAGAACAAATGAACAAGTTTTTCGTCCGGGCTCAGGACCCGCAATATTATGAAAGGTTGATGCTGATTGAAAATCATAAATTTTCTGATATTATCAATCTAGGAGAAAGGATCAAAGAAGGCATCAAAAATGGTATGGTGACAAACTTTGAAGCCTTGCAAGCTACGAATAAGACTTTAAAGTTTGGTGGCACGTCCAAGAAAAGGGACGTAAGTGTCGTAATGGTTGCACAGAGGACAAAATCACCTATCAAATACCAAACATACCCAATACCTCCAATCACATATCAGCCTACCCCAAATTACCAAGCATCCCACCCACTTACCAAACTCCGCCACCCACTTATATGTCATCTCCACCTCCCGCATATCAGCCCACTTCACCTAAATACTCCCAACCGGCACATGTTTACCAAGCCTACAACACCCAACCATCCCACTATCCATCACCTCCCTCACGTCAAAACTTCCCTAGACCTCGACCAAAATTCGACCGCAGACCTCCCAAATAGTATACCGCCATTGCTGAACCAATTGACCAGCTGTATAAAAGGCTCAAAGCTGCTGGTTATGTCACCCCTATCCCTGCCATAACCCCCAAAAACTCTTCTCAGTGGGTGAATTCAAATAAATCCTGTGCATACCATTCCGGCATCAAAGGACATACCATTAATGAATGCCGCTCTCTAAAGGATAAGATCCAGACTTTGATTGACAACAAGATTATTGTGGCAAAGGATCCTACTCCGAATGTCCACAATAACCCTCTGCCAGACCACAAGGGTGGAGGCTTTCACATGATTTAAATAGAGGATGACTGGGACCCCAAGGGATCAATTGGTTTAATCACATAAGGTGACGATCCAAAGAAGCCACTAATCACTCTTAATCCGATTGTAGTCCAGATTCAGCCTTCTAGGGACACCGAGGTAAACATGTCCATACCACTCGAGTTTGAAGTACCACCCTCAACAAAGACGCCAGCGCCGATTGAGGTTGAGTTTGTGTCACCAGCAAACACACATACAACCTTTGAAGTTGTAGTCTTACCATCTAAGGGGACTGCTCCATTCGGAGTGGAAATAGCCGTGCCAATCACAGTGGCAATGTTGACAGCAACATCATTTCACACAAACGGCCATACCTTGGGACTACATAGCCGAGGCTAGAAGAAAGGGGAAGGTCAAGTTCGGGGAAATCGTTGCGGCTCAAGGTATGACAAGAACCGACAGGGTTTGGCAGTCTGCATATCAATCGCCTAACGCTTTGGCAGTCTGCATATCTTCTTTTTTCACTTTAGAATCAATCACAAAGTTTTCCAATTTTTCATCACATTTTGGTTATGTGGTCCGCATATTGGTTTCGTGACCGCATATTGTATTGTAAAGTCATCTTCATTGGAACTCATTTTGCATTTGTGCAATCACTATGCGGTCCGCACAAGAGATATATGGATGCACAATGGCTTGCAGACTTCACTCTCGAAAATTGGGACGGTCTGCTTCACTCTGCGATGGATCTACGCTCCGCACATCACTTTTGCGGGTGCATTTCTACCTTTCCATGGGTTCTTGTTATCTTTTTCATGTTCTTGGCTCTTCAAGTCTGGTTTTCTACAAAACACCAATACTACATAAGAAATTAATTATAATACTTTAAAAGATGTGCTAAACTCCATGTAATTAGTATCAAAAGTGTCGTATTTCTACGGCACATCGCTCTTCCATCCCGATTTAGAGATAATGGAGAAGAGGAGTTATCGGATTTCTCTCAGGCACCGAGGTCTTTTCTAGTACCGAATGAAACAAATGCAACCTAATCGACCATATAGGAGCTCGAACAAGTTGCTTTACTCACGGAGTTCTTAGAAAGAAAGTTTCAGTTGGGAACTGGAATGAGACTCAAACATAAACTTAAAATTATTAATTTTCTTAAAGCTAACATCGATTTTTTTGCATGGTCTCATATAGATATGACAGGTATTACGTTGGAAGTGGTTTTCCACAAACTAAGTTTGGATCTTAACTTCGCTCCAGTAAGGCAGAAAAACGACTGATAGGAGAGGTCAGAAATAGGTTTCTCAAAGAAGAGGTAACCCGGTTATCAAATATAGGTTCAATTCAAGAGGTAAACTATTCCGAATGGTTAGCAAATGTAGTGGTTGCACCTAAAAATAATAAGTTTATAATATTTGTTGATTATAAAGATTTGAACAAGGCATGCCCTAAGGACTATTTCTCGTTGCCAAACGTTGTTCAAATGATCAATTCTACGGACGGGCATAAGTCAATGAGTTTTCTTGACACGTGGATATAATCAAATTAGGATGCATCCGGAAGATCAAGAAAAAATCATGTTTATCAAAAAATTTGGCACATATTACTATAATGCGATGCCTTTTGGACTTAAGAATGCCAGAGCCACTTACTAGAGGCTCGTTAATCAAATATTTGAATAGAAAATTAGTTAAAGAATGGTGGTTTATATTGATGATATGTTGGTTAAGTCTCTTAATGCAGAAAATAATTTGGCTCATCTACAATAGATATTTGATATTCTAAGAAAATACAACATGAAGCTCAATCTCGAACAATGCACGTTCGAAGTTGATTCTAGAAAGTTTCTGGGGTTTTTGGTCTCTCATTGAAATAAACCCTGATAAGATAAAATTACTAAAGGATATACTTGATAAATTGACAAGTGTGAAGGTAGTGCAAAGATTGACCGAAATGTTGCGTCCCTAAGCAGGTTTATATCAAGACCCACGGAGAAATGTCATCATTTTATTTCACTCTTGAAAAAGAAGAATTATTTCATGTGGAATCTGGAATATGAACAAGCATTAAAAGACATAAAAAGCTACTTGTCGAGTCCACTACTGTTGTCAAAAGTGATGAAAGGTGAACAGTTGTTAGTTTATCTAGTAGTTTCGGAAGTAGTAGTAAGTGTTATTCTGATACACTCAAATTACACCTAAATAAATGGTGTAAGACGGTCGATGTCAAATATAATAGCCCGAAGGTTGGAGTCGAATTCCACAGGTAATAGGTGTGTTCAAAAAGTAACAAAAATAACACTGCAGATCAATTCAGCAACCGCAGAATGGGACGCATAACGCTTTCGCGGTCCGCCCTGTCACAAGTCAAACCGATAGGATGCGACGGGCACATGGTACCTTACTCAACTGAATACCAACGTAACGTATCTTTGTTATTACATCATCATATACACGTGATACACGAGCCTAATAGGCCAACATGATCCTGTATAAACTCAAAACATAGACCGACAAGGCCGTACAATCTTTCACGTACAAGACATATGTCTACAAGCCTCTAAGATTACATAAATGTCATAAAGGTCGGGACAGAGTCCCGCTATACCAAAAAATTTACGTCTAAATCATACTAACCAAATACGCAACTCTGAAGCAAATAGAGCGCACCAACATCTTTCGCTGAGCTGATAGCCTACTTCGAGGATTCTTGACCCGTCTATCTAGACCTGCGGGCATGAAGCGCAACGTCCCCAGACAAAAGGGACGTCAGTACGAATAATGTACTGAGTATGTAAGGTACATAAATAAGTACATAACAGACATGGAAGAAATATAGAGTAATTGACTCAACTCGTATGTCTGGATAACTCTATAAATTATAAATTACTTTAAGTATCATGCCTATGCATATGAATGTCATGTCGTGCATAGGTACATATTTTATAACATCATCAGCCTCTGAAGGCATCCCATCATATCATATCGGCCATATCATATCGGCCACTGTGGGCAAAAATTATCATTGTATACCAGTTGATCAGGTGGTGGTGCGTATATAACGCCATAACCTTTCTCATTTCCCATATATATATATATATAACGCCATTTGAATACATACATATATACGCATATATAACACCGTTTGAATCATATTTCAGCCATTGTGGGCAACATCATCATCATATACCAGCTGATCAGGTGGTGGTACGTATATAACGCCGTAACCTTTTTTCATATCCCATATACATATATTTACATATATATGCATATATAACGCGATCTGGTCATGGGTCAATGCACATGTATAAATGAGTGAAATACATGAAAAATACATAATAATCTCAATATTCTTTTTGAATAAACTTTTTCAACTGTGTATTATTCTGAGACCCATGAACATAAGATAATAATATTCTCATAGGGAATCAAGAATATAGATACCCCTACTATTTTTATGAATAGAGTAATTTACAGAAAACTGTGTATTTGCTCATTTGTTCAGTATAATTTAAAACATGCCAAAAGAAAGAATGGAGGGCCTTAACATACATATTCCTTGAATTATTTAATTGAAGTGAAGCTTCTGTAAAACACGTTAGAACGAGAGGATGAAGCTTCAGCTTCTGAATTGAACGAAACCTTGCTTTGAAATAATTCTGCATCTTGACGTTTTTGAACTGATGAATGGATTTAAATATAAAACTTGCTCCAATGTTTCTTGTTTTGAAATATAAAGAAGAAAACGTTTCTGATTTTTTATGCCAAATTAATGAATTGAAGAGTGTGGTTTTGGACGTTGAAAAGCTTCTGCCTTTCATTTCAACAGAATGTAACAAGATTTGCTTTTGCCTTTGAAATGAGATCTTTATTTCCTTTGATTTGATAAGGCTTGCCATAAAGTCTTGGAAAGACTTTAATACTTAACTCTTTGACACATGTAAGCATGAATTAATGACTCACTTTATACAAAAGAAGGGGCTGCCACGTTCCCTCTTAGGATAGTTGATTAATTTTTTGTCCGTTTATTAGTTAACTGGGTAATATTTTGTTACCCGGTAATTAATTAATTACCCGCATAATTTAAAAATTATCCCGAATTACTTAAAATATTACTAACTTCCACATACCTTATATACCTTACTATCATGGCCATGTCGTACCTTGTATGGTGCTATAAATATCGGATTTTTTAGCTCGGATCGTATTTTATCCCAACATGCCAAACTTTGACAAAATTTGTTTTTCTTCGATATTACTTGCCCTCTTACTTTCACGAATTTACTCATCACTTATAATCCTTATAATCCCCAAATAATCTTTTCCTTGGACTAATGTCAATTACCTTACGACAAATTCAACGTACATTACTGTAGGGTGCAACATCGTCATAACTTATTATTGCAAAGCGTAACGTCACTGTAATGTGTTACTGTGGGACGTAATATTGACGTAATATTGCGGGGTGTAACACGCCCATCTTCATTTTTCACCTCAAAATTGATCACAAAGTTTTTCAGTTTTCCATCGCATTTTGGTTATGCGGTCCGTATATTGGTTTCGCAACCGCATAACATACCACAAAGTCATCTTCACTGTAACTTCTTTTGCATTTGTGTGATCACTATGTGGTCGCACAAGAGTTCTGTGACCACACAATGGCTCGCAGACTTGACTCTTAAAAATCGGGATGGTCTACTTCACTTTGCGATGGGTCTGCGGTCCACACATCACTTTTGCGGACGCAGACCTACCATATTTCTGCCTTTTCATAGGTTTTTGTTATCTTTTTCATGTTCTTGTCTCTTCAAGTTCGGTTTCTTACAAAACACAAAAACTACATAAGAAATGACTTATAATGCTTTGAACGATGAGCTAAAGTTTGTGTAATTAGTATCAAAAGAATGGCACGTCAACACCCATAACTCAGACTCTTGCTTTCCCTCAAGCAACTAAAAAGTCAACCGACCAAATACTAATCTACTTCCGATTGATCAAAAAGCAGCAGTGACTATGGATGGTGCTTAATATTAGCTAACAAGCATTTAACTTCTTTCATTCACCCTTCTTTGAAGGAAAAGATCATTTAACCGTTCGAATAATCAGTTTGTGAGCTTTGAGCCTCAAGAGCAATGACAGATTGCTACTTATAGCTAGATATGCACTTGTACCCTACTTTAAGAAGCCTAACTTCTGCTAAATCTTTCAATTCATGTGTGCTCAGATCAAAGAAATTCCCAAATCAACACAAATGTATAGGGGACATAATCAAACACTCTTGCACTCAGAAAGAAGGTGATGTTTTAAGTGTCAATATCACACAAGAGGGGAGGGTGATTTGTATGGTACCAAATTTTTACTTAACTACTCTATAAAAGAACCTGGTTCTTCTAGGTGTTCCAACTACTATTGTTTGAGGAATAATAAATACTGAAAATAAAGAATACAGAGATTTTTACGTGAAAAACACCTGGCTCAAAAGGTGAAAAAACTACAACCTACTACTCACTAGGATTTTTCCAAACTTTCACTAAAATCACTAAGCCAAAATAGCATTTACAAAAACTCTTTGTAAACCTAAGGATTAACTCTAATCCCGTTGTGGCACACAGCCTCAACTGTTGCGATAACTTTAAGTTAGCTATAACTTGAACACTCTAGGTACCTAATACAATGCTTCTATGAAAGCCAAAAGGTACAACTTTAAATCACCTACTATAACTGAAGTAGAATAAAAGATAGACACAATGAAACTGGTTCTTCTATCTCGTTCAAGTAACTTCAGGAGTGCACAGTCAAATCACACATAAATTGTTTGCAAAATCGCCTTGCTCTTTTGCTCTCAATTTAGTTTATCTTCTGCGTATGTGCAATATCTGTAAAAGAGAACAACACTAAAATTTAATAGGTTAGTAATCAGAGTTTGATTGGGACTCAATTGTTGCTCTTCTATCGTAGAAGAGTTCATGATAATCTCAAACTCTAACAATATCTTTATCCTGGATTGTGTTCTTTTCATATAAGGAAACTTTCTCCCCTTATCTAATATACAAACTTTTCAATCAGATCAGGAGATATTGCTGCTTGATCAGTAGAACTTATCTCTTTAATGTGCATCTCATATGTATAGATTGATCATGACTGTGCTTCACAAGATGGACCTGGTCTATGACTGAGTTCTTTTGGCGATCTTAAAAACTTTACTTGTTCTTGGGCCAACAAATTTTTCCTTTCTGATGATGACAAACTCTGTGCTTTTTACTGATTCGGAACCTGTAAGAACTCAGCTTAACCATCAATACTAATCTTAGAAAATTCACTTATCATCAAGGACCAGGTTAATTAGGTTATAATTATCACTTATTTCAGAATGTGTAAAGCACAATGTCTCTTCCCCCTTTTGGCATCATCGAAAAGTGCATACTTAGTGTGATTCCCAGATTTCAATAAGTACTCATAGCCACTAGGGCAACTACAGGTGCAATCATCAGTAATCGAGCAAACAAATTTAAACTATCAAGGACAAATTAATCATTGAACAAGAGCAAGATAGTAGTTATCATTGATAGAGATATGTTGCCACCTACAATCCACAAAAAGAAAGAAAAACATTCAAACCATGAGATAAAAAAGAAATATAGAAAAATCCCTAATCTGGGTCACTAGGGTACTAAACAAGTTCAGTAGACAAAAGCTAGGAGTACTAAGGCTTGGAGGAATTGGAGTGTTGGGTTTGAGTTTTGAGAAGATTCAGCATGTTCTAAAGAATTCCCTCATTTTTCTCCTTTTCTTTGGCAAGCTCAGCTCTGAGACCATCCCTCTCAGTTTCCACTTCAACCACACAAGCCTTGAGCCTAGTTATTTCAGCATCCTTAGCTGCACATTCCTAAACCAGAGCCCTAACTTTGCTGTTGATGGGTGTCTTCTGAGATGAACCATGTTCATTTGGGATGGCATTGACTGGATAGTGACAAGAAAGAAGAGTATTGATGCCAAAGTGTTCCGTGCTCGAGGCCATTTTCCATTTCTTCAGAGGCACATTGAGCCTGTTCAGAACTGTGGTTAGAATTAGGCTATTTGGAGTAGCATGACCCTTGGAGCCATTTATGACCTTGTCTAGCAGCTTGATAATAAAGGCATGCCAGTTTATTTGCTTTCCTCTCTCCAGGCACTCCATAAGAACCAAATCCATGTAGTTAGCAGTGTACCTTCTCTCTTGTCTGGGCAATAAACATTTGTTGACAAATTCAAACACAACCTTGTGCTCAGACCTCATTTCACTTTTCTGCACAGCCCTGGCTTCATTTACATATTCTGAATCACAAAACCTCTGGGTGATTGCAAAAGCAGTAGGGAGGGAGTCCAGGCATGGCCACCTTTGCCTTGTATAGTCATCAAACCTTTCAGATGGTATGTTTAGGATCTCTCCCAGTTTCTTTGTATCAAACTGCACTTAGACTCCTTTCACCATGCTGCTAACAATGCCTTCCTTAACCACAGCATTTGCCATAAATTCAATCAGCTCATTTCTCGCTAGCCTACCATCCATCTGAAAGACCATGTCCTTCCATCCCTGAGCAGCTAAAGCATCCACCAATCTCATCATTCCTAGTTCTACCGGGTCCTTTAACAGTCTAGTCTTTAAAATCTTTCTTTTTCCAAACATGGCAAGCTTATCATGTTCCTTCTCAGAATCATTTTCTTCTTCTTCACCACTCTAGTCATCATCATCAGAAATTTTTGATTGTTTGTTTTTCACTGTAGATCTTGTCCTCTTAGCTAGTGGAGGTTCAACAGCCTCAGACACAGAGAAAAATGTCTTGGAGGAAGTCTTAGGATATTTGGACTTAGGGGTAGGAACCTCCACTGATGTACCCCTTTCTTGATAGACCAGTTTCATCTCCTCTTCCTCAACATCCTCTGAGGATTCTGCAATCTTTCCCTTTCCCTAATCCATTTTCTTTTTCTTACTTTTAGCTAAAGCCCTTTGTAGCTCAGCCTCACTCTATTTCACCCTACTTTTTGTGGCTATACCCTTTGGCAGTGAAGAGGCAGCAGGTGTTAGGGATGAAGCCTTCCTTTTCTTGGAAGGCTTAGGAACATTGGGGTTTTTGTTATGGGAGTTCTGCATTTCTTTGGGTCATGACTTTCCCCAACCCTTTTCAGTAGGTCTTACTAGGGTCTCTTCAGTAGATGGAACAAGTTCATCTCTCTATGTGCTCAGATGAACCAATCCCTCAGCAACTTCCCCAAAACCACTTCCCCCTGACTTCATGCCACTCTCTTCTACCCTTTCATGTTCAACCCCACAGATAGCAGGCACTACTCTTTTTTCGATTCCCCTCTCTTCATCACATGCACCCTCTCTTTATTTTTCTTTTTCAAAATTCTTTTTACCTCCACTCCTATGTATCGCAGGCAATTCAACATCACTAATGGGTCCAACCAGAACAAACATAGTCTCTAGGTTTTCAGTCACAAATAAACATACCTTACAAGGAGATTCTTGGGTCTTTTCAGAGTCAAAAGACCCATGTCCTTCCCCCTCAATAGCGGATTGATAGGATTCAGAATTAGAGCTGGAGTCGTAGTTTTGAGCTTGGCTTGATTTCACTTGGCTTGCTTTTAACTTTCATTTAAATCCTTCCTCGGAGCCCCGGATGCTACAGTCTTTCAAGCAAGCATTTTCACCCTTCATAGTCTAGGTTTTGGAGATGCACTGGGTGGAGTAGTTGAAGATGAATTTGAGAGAGATAGTGGTGGAGGAGTTCCAAGATTGTCTTATGGGTTAGACATGGTCATTGATTTCTTGAGAGAATTTGGTAATCTTGGAGAACAGGGCAAGTGAAAGTGAAAAAGAGTCTTTGAAAGTTTGGAATTACGATAAAGGCAGGAGAATTGGTGTGTATTTAAAGAGAAATACACATTTAATAAGAAACGACAGCCTTTTACAGTGGTCAATTAGAGGTTTAATCAACCAGAAATTCCAGATTTTTAATGATCAATTTGGCTTCCCTAGATTTTAGGCAAAATTTACTGTTTAGAGTTCTAGGCAGACGGAACTGGTTCAATGCTAACAGATAGAATTTTCTAGGAATAGAAAAATTGTAGGACTTTTGCTCATGATTGAAATATTAATCTTTCTAATTGTGCAGAGTATAGAAAACATAACTTATCTTTCATATGAACCCACACTGATGAACCAGGTTCTTCATTTAGAACTCTCTTGAACATGCCACAAATGTCATATAAAAAAAATTGTAATAAATCAGTGAATCATATAAACACATGTCACGGGATTATACTAACTAAAGTATGAAGCTGAGTAAGAATTAATCTAGACATTTACACAAGTTCAGAATACCTAGCCAAAAATTTGTTTTTTTTTCATTTTTCATTTTTTCAGCTTTTTTTTTCATTGTGCATTCTGAGCTAGACCTATTAGGTGATCTTAATCATCGCTAATTCTAACCTGTTCCTCTCAAAGTTTTCTCTACTCAATGCTTTAGTGAAGATGTCAGCAATTTGTTTATCAGTAGCACAAAATTCTATGGAAATCAATGCTTTCTCATATTTATCTCTCAAGAAGTAGTGTCTAACATCTATGTGCTTGGTCCTTTTATGATGAATAGGGTTCTTTGTCATACTTATAGCACTAGCGTTATCACAAAATATAGGAATGCAACCAACTTCAATGCCAAAATCTACCAGCTGTTGTTTGATCCATAGCAATTAAGCACAACAAGATGTAGCAACAACATACTCAGCCTCAGTAGTGGATAAGGCCACTGAATTTTGCTTTTTAGTGGCCCATGATACAAGACATGAACCAAGAAAGTGAGCCATATCTGAGGTGCTTTTCTTATCCACAAGGAAACCTGTATAATCAGCATCAGCATATCCTACTAGATTGAAAGTACTACCTTTGGGAGATCAGTGGTGCCTTTCTAATATCTTAGTATCCTCTTGACAGCAGTCAAGTGAGACTCCTTTGGATTAGCCTGAAAGCGAGCACAATGCCCTACACTGAAAATGATGCCATGTCTGCTGGCAGTAAGATACAAGAGTGAACCAATCATACCCCTATACAACTTCTGATCAACTGATGAACCAGGTTCATCAATGTCTACTTGAGTGGCAGTTGCAATGGATGTGTCTATTTCCTTTGATTCATCCATTTTAAACTTTTTAATCAGCTCTTTTCTATACTTCGGCTGATGGATCATGGTTCCATTTGGGCTTTGTTTGATCTGTAAGCCTAAGAAAAATTTAAGCTCTTCTACCATACTCATTTCAAACTCACTCCCCATTAATTTTCAAAATCCTTACTTAGTTTATCAGTGGTGGCCCCAAAGATTATGTTATCAATATATATTTTTACCACAAGGAGATCCTTAACTTTTTCCCTTAAGAATAGGATACTGTCAATTTTACCTCTTTTGTATCCATGCTCGAGCAAAAATTTGGACAGTCGTTCATACCATGCTCTAGGAGCCTTGTCTAATTTGTACACATGCTCAGGACATTCCTTGCTCTCAAACTTGGAGGCTGTTTCACAAACACTTCTTCTTTCAGGTAGCCATTAAGGAAGGCACTTTTGACATCCATCTGATGGAAAGTGAATTCCATGTGTGCTGCAAAAGCTTTGAAGAGTCTTATTGCCTCTAGTCTTGCAACTGGAGTAAAGGTCTCATTATAATCTATGCCCTCTTCTTGGCTGTAACCTTAGACCACCGGTCTTGCCTTGTTTCTTATAACTGTTCCATCTTCATCAAGTTGTTTCTGAAGACCCATTTTGTGCCAATAACTGATCTGTCCTTGGGTCTTGGAACTAGATGCCAGACTTGACTTCTCTCGAACTGATTGAGTTCATCTTGCATTGCACTCACCCAATTTGCATCCTACAAAGCCTCAACAATATTTTTAGGTTTAATAAGAGATAGGAAGGCATAAAAAGCACACATATACTTTAATTATGATCTAGTTTTGACTCCAGATATTTGATCAGTGATTATGTTCTCAATAAGATGAGAACTTTGATACTTGTGAGAAACCAACTGATTTTTGATAGATGTTTCTCCCATGTTTTGTTGCTGAGGAACAGAGTCATGAATAGATTCTTTTAGGGGATTAGTTTTAATTCCTCTTTGATCAGTTCCCCCTGTCAGGTTTCCCTGGATGGAAGAACCTGTTCCATCACCTGTTCCTTCTTTTGGTGACACTTTAACTTGTGCTGAGAATTCGGTCAAATCCTTTTCCAGTCCAATGGCTTCATCTTCATGTTCCTATCTCTCAGAAATAATGTTAGTTTCATCAAACACTACATGCACACTTTCTTCTACACACAGAGTTCTTTTATTGAACTCTTTATATGCTTTGCTATGTGAAGAATATCCCAAGAATACTCCCTCATCACTTCTGGGATCAAACTTACCTAGGGAGTCTTATCCATTATTGTGCACAAAGCTCTTGCATCCAAATGTCCTAAGAAGGGATATATTTGGTTTTCTCCCTTTAAGTAACTCATAGGGAGTCTTCTCTACAAGAGGTCTAATCATACATCTATTGATAATGTAACAAGCAGTGTTTACAGCCTCTGCCCAGAAGCTGTGAGGCAGTTTACTAGAAAGAAGCATAGTCCTAGCCATGTCTTCAAGAGTCCTGTTCTTTCTTTCAACTACTCCATTTTGTTGAGGAGTCCTAGGGGCAGAGAAGTTATGATCTATACCATGCTCATCACAAAATTCAGCAAACTTAGCATTTTCAAATTCAGTTCCATGATCAGACCTTATGGATGCAAGTTCAATACCTAGTTATTTTTGAGTTTTTCTAACAAAAGCAGTAAACATGTCAAATGCTTCATCTTTAGATGTTAAAAATAGTACCCAGGTAAATCTAGGATAATCATCAACAAGCACCATCACATATTATTTTCCACACTTGCTCAAGGTTCGCATTAGACCACAGAGATCCATATGGACCAGTTCCAACGTCTTGGTTGTGCTTACCATTTTCTTGTTTTTGAAGGATGATCTTACCTTCTTCCCCCTTGCACGAGCATCACAAACTTTGTCTTCCTTGAACTTGATGTTAGGTAGCCCTATCACCAAGTCCTTAGAGACTAATTTGTTTAGCTGATTCAGACTAGCATGACCAAGTCTTTTGTGCCACATGAGGGGATCATTGTCCAACACACTTAGGTAGGTGAGTTTATTTTTTGAAAGAGAAGACAAATCTACAATGTAAATATTATTCACTCGTTTTCCCTACAAAACAATTTTGTTAGTGGTAAGGTTAATCACAAAGCATTTGGTATAGGTGAATGCTACAATGTTACCTTTATCACATAGTTATGACACGCTGATCAGGCTGTATTTCAAGCCATATATCAAGTAGACATTCTCAATGGAGTGTGAGTCTATCTTACCTACCTTTCCAACCCCAATAATCTCACCTTTCTTTCCATTTCCAAATGAGACGTTACCTCCCTTTAAGTCCTCATGTGAAAGGAACTGGTTCTTACTTCCAATCATATGTTTTGAGTAGCCACTATCCATGTACCATATTTGGCTACTTCCCTTCACTTGGACCTGCAAAAAGAAATCAAGGGTCAGTCTTAGGAACCCAAACTAGTTTGGGTCCCTTTCTATAGGCAAAGATGTAAATCAAGTTCCTTTTAGCCCACCCAGGCAGCCTATTTTTATCTTGAACAAAAGCTTTATTCTTTTGACTAGCTTTTTCTATTGCATTACTTTCATTTTTGTAATGGCCAGTCTTACCACAGTGTGTGCAGATTTTGTTCTCAGGAAGAGTGAGGTACTTGCTTTTAGGATCCCACTTAGATGCTTGAGTCCCATAGCCAAGTCCTCTTTTGTTTCTACTGTGATGTTCTTATAGCCAGGAAAGTGCATCAGAAGCCTTGTTCCATTTGCAAGTTCTGTCTAGTTCATGTTTTACCTTCCCTAGATCTTCTTTTAAGACTTTTATCTGCCCATCCTTCCTGTACAGCTCATCCTTCATTTTCCTAAGTTCTCTTCTAGGATGAGATGAGTGTGATCATCTTTCTTATTACCTGTTCCTAGTTTAAGTTTTAAGTTCTCAGACCTAAGTTCTAGGACACTGGTGTCAAGTTCAAGCACCTGGTTCTTAAACTCAACATTTTTACTATCACTCTTATTAGCCCTAGATTCTAGATTTTTGCACTTGGCTTTTAGGATCACACATTCCCTAGACATTTCTTTCTTCTCATTGTTAATTATCTCGGACTCATCAATTAAGTCTAGCAATAGCTCAGACAACCTTTCTTTAGACAGGAATTTAATTTTGTCTTTGAGATGAAGGACACTTACCTTTTGTTCATCATCTAATTCTTTGATGTCCATAAGTGCTTGTTCATTACCAGCTTCATCTTATGAGTCCTCATCTGATGTTTCTCCCCAAGCAGCAACCATTGCTTTTGTTGATCCTTTGTTCCTTTTTGGTTGAACCTGTTCCTTCTTCTTGTTCCTTCGTTCAGCCCTTTCATTCTTCTACTCAATTTCCCATTGAGGACAGTTCTTGATCATGTGATCAGTTTTACCACATTTGTAGCAACCTTCATTTGTCTGTTTCTCAGGAACCTTTGGTTTATTGAAGGTTGTACATCTTGAAGAACCTTTTCCTCTCATCAGGTACTTTTTGAAATCTCTTGTAATCATTGCCACTTCATCATCCTCCAGATCTGAACCTTCAGCTATTGTGATAGCCAGACTTCTTTCCTTCTTGGGTGTATCCATTTTCATGGTTTGCCTTCTCAGTTCATAGGCAATGAGGTTTCCAATCAGTTCATCCAGCTTGAGGGTAGCAATATTCTTTGATTCCTGAATGGCAGTGATTTTTCTTTCCCAAGTCACTGGTAAGACTCGTGTCAAGATTTTCTCAACCTTGTCTTCTTCAAAGATAATTATCCCAAGAGATTTAAGTTCATTTATTAGTGTTGTGAACCTTATGTACATCTCCTGCATAGATTCTCCTTCATTCATACTGAAATTCTCATATTTAGAATATAGCAGTGTTCTTCTTGATCTCTTTACTTGAGGAGTTCCTTCATAAGCCACTTGTAAAGTGTCCCATATTTCCTTTGGAGTAGTACATCTTTGAATCTTGATGTACTCATCTGGACCCAGTCCACACACAAGCCATTTCTTGGCCTTGGCATTCTTCTCCCGTTTCTTCAAATCTTCAACAGTGGAGTCCTCTCTTGTCTTTGGCACGTCCACTCCTTCATCATTCTTCTTTGTAGTTGCCAGGGGACCATCAGTGACTATGTCCTAGAGTTCATAGTCCTCTCCTATGATATGATCTCTCATCTTGTTCTTCCACCAAGAATAGTACTGACCATTAAAGAGTGGAGGCCTAGCAGTGGATTGCCCTTCCCAGTTTCAAGGTAGAGCATTCATCTTGATCTTTTCCTAAGGTGTTAGCATCTTTAAGGATAACCTGCTCTGATACCAATTGATGTTTTAAGCGTCAATATCACACAAAAGGGGGTGATCTATATGGTACCCAATTTTCGCTTAACTACTCTATAGAAGAGCATGGTTCTTCTAGGTGTTCCAACTACTACTATTTGCGGAATAATAAATAATTAAAATAAAGAACACAGAGATTTTTACGTGGAAAACACTTGTCTCAAAAGGTGAAAAAACCATAAGCTACTACTCATTAGGATTTTTCCAAACTTCCACTAAAATCACTAAGCCAAACTAGCATTTACAAAAACTCTTAGTAAACCTAAGGATTAACTCTAATCCTGTTGTGGCACAAAACCTCAACTATTGCGACAACTTTAAGTTAGCTATAACTTGGACACTCTAGATCCCTAATACAATTTTTTCTATGAAAGCTAAAAAGTATAACTTTAAACCACCTACTATAATTGAACTAGAATAAAAGATAGACACAATGGAACTAGTTCTTCTATCTTGTTCAAGTTGCTTCAGAAGTGCACACTCAAATCACACATAAATTGTTTGCAAAATCGCCTTGCTCTTTTGATCTAAATTTAGTTTAACTTCTGAGTATGTGCAATACCTATAAAATAGAACAACACTGACATTTAATATGTCAGTAATCAGAGTTTGATTGGGACTCAATTGTTGCTCTTCTATCGTAGGAGAGTTCATGATGATCTCAAACTCTAACACTATCTTTATCCTGGATTGTGTTCTCTTCATATAAGGGGACTTTCTCCCCTTATCTAATATGCAACCTTTTCGATCAGATCAGGATATATTGCTGCTTGATCAGTAGGACTTATCTCCTTCATGTGCATCTCACATGATTAGATTGATCATGATTGTGCTTCACAAGATGGATCTGGTCCATGACTGAGTTCTTTTGTCAATCTTCAAAACTTCACCTGTTCTTGGGCCAACAGAAGGTTAAGTGCTTCAAGTATCAATCCATGTGCTTGCCCTTATTTTAACTCATTGCTACCTCAGAAATAATTGGTTGTAGATCAAAAATGACTTTTTACGGGTTGTAGTTTAGGCATCGAGACAGGTTGGATGAATATTTGGGAATCTAGTGATTGTACCCTCCTTGAACACTACACACATTTTTTTTCTTTTTTGACTTTGCTTCTTTTTAAACCACATAGCCCTTATTGACCTCTAGTTACCAACATAGAACCACCTCAAAGTATCTCTCTAATTTTTGCAAGACTCTACACATTCTTATGTATTATTTATTTATATATACATATATAAATATTTTCTTTTGCTTTTATTTTGGAGATTGAATATCTTCATATAAACAACTTTGAGGTATATGCTTCTACACACAATGTAAATCTTCACCATTTTCCAGTTGATACAAACACCCTTGGTTTTTAGCCTCATTCTCAACATTCAAGGAGGGACGGGTTCAAAAGAGGTGATTATTTCAAAAGGGTAAAGGTTTGTAATGAAGTAGCCAAATAAAATGTTAAGGCTCAACGGGGGATAACTAGGATAATAAATGCACTAGGGAGGTCAATTTGGTCAAAAATTAGTTAGCAATCACAAAGAGATCCTAAGATAATTTTGACACCTAATCATCAACCTAAGATTTGCATTAAGGAACCAATCAAGAAAGTTCCAGACATTACAAGTCGAGCACATGCATTATTTACACAAATTCTCACTACTCACGTTGCATGAACTGCTCGAATCAGCCTAATTTCATCCCTCAAGTGAATACTACGCAATTCAATGCTTCGTCACATGATATTTGAGTAGGTAAGCATAAAGTTAAAGGGCGAGCCTCTATTTCACAAGAATAACTAATTGTTTATTTAGAAAACTTGAAAGGTGCAATTTATTCCACAAAAACTTATCACATGCTTGAATCTAGAACAAAAGCACCAAACAAGTCAAAATGTTTTATGCTACGACCATGGTTCTACTATTACACCCTTGGAAAAGAACCCGGCAAAAAAAACAAGAGGAGTTCATTACTATATACAAATCAACATTATTAAGCCTAAGAGTTTATATACAAGTTTCAAAAGTTGACTACCCTACCCCCAACCTAAGAACATACATTGTCCCTAATGCATTGAGAAAGTAAGAGCAAATTTTTGGGGCTTCCTGAGGTGAACTAAGAGCTTGGAGGGGTTAAAATATTTGAGGTGGTCGTGGGGTCAGGAGCTGACACTATGGAGGTAGTAGGTGAAACCTTTAATCGGACAATGGTGTCCAATACCAAAATAGGAAGCTCTTCCAGTTGCAGAGTTGGGTCCTGGACTAGGGAGTTGTTGGCCTCACCCGTTGATGATTGTGTGGTCGTGATGGTAGGTCTGGCAACCATTCTACAAGGGAGTGTGCGATGGATGTCTACAAATCCGCTTCCCCCTCTCCTAGTTCCTCTGTAGACACGGCAACTTGTTTGCATCTATTTTTTCTTTGATCACCACCCTCCTCAAGTAGTTTCTCCTCATCTATATCCTCATAAGACTCTCCAGATTCTTCATCTGAAAGATCACTTGTGTGTGCAATGGAACCCGAAGCTGGTGAGATGTTAGTTGCATGTGCTTCCCCAGCTGACAGGAGGTTTGTTATATCTAAATCAAGACTTGGCACGTGGGAGGTGCCAGTTCCTATCTCTCCCTCCACCAGAAGAAGGCAAGTCAATTCAAACTCCAATATCTATATCCTATGCAGCTTCAACTTCAGCTCAGCTACATCATTTTTGAGTTAAGGCATGTCCCCAACTCCATCTCGCTCTATCTTTTCAAGGCGAGCTTCAAAGTGCTTGAGTCTATAGATGTTACCTTTGAAGATCATTTATTGAGGTTTGGAGCAGGGCTAATGCTTGCGGAATGAGCAATGGAAGTTCATTTGTCAGTTTGTCTACTTTGGCATTTGTATGTTGTGCCAGTAGACCAAATATGGAGAGTGCAGGCAGTGAGACAAGTGGTTTTGCAGTGGCCGGTCTGGGATTAGATGTGGAGGTAACTGGTGCCGAGAAAGTGTTTGGCACTGCTGAGGTAGCAGGAGTTGGTAAAGTGGAAGAGGTTGTAGGGACAGGCAGTGATTGTTCTAGTGGATCTTCTACCACATTCTCCGAAGCATCATGTTGCCAAGTGATGTCAATGTCTTGAACAACTTTTATTATGCATTCATGTTTGGGGAACGGAGAAACCTCTGCGTCTGCACATAAAGCACGGATTAAGCATTGAAAAAGGAGTAAAATTTCTGTCTGATTTGCCCGAACCCTAACCTCATAGAATATGAGTTCTACCACATCAATCTTGATACCCGGCATAATAGAAGCAATGAGGATCACCTTCTCTATACTGATGGAAGTCTCATTTCGTGTTGGCAGTATACGAGAACAGACAAAACTTAGCCAATACCAGCTTTCCTAGGTAAAATCCCTCTTGTGGATCTTGTGGCCTGGTACAATATGGAGTGGAGTTCCCTTGGCTATGATTGAGGCTACCCAAGCACGCTCAGATTCCTTGTTTGTGATTTTTGTGTCACATTCTGCCATGCCTAATTGCCAAGATTCAAATATGCGTCATTGATTGACTAGGGACGACAAGATATTATAACTCCGCAGACTGTGACAGAGGTCAAGTATGCATGGTGTCTCTTTTGCTCTTTAGTCCTAGATGTGGCATATGTAGCATAAAATGCTCGAACAAGTATCTCATTGTATTTCCTCGGGATCTTAGTGAATCACTCCCATCCTTTCTATTGGATATTTTCTAGCACATGGGGGTAATGTTCTTTAAGACCGTTCGTACTCAGCTGCCTTTCTTCGAGGATCTTTCTTTTTGCCAAGCCATCTCTGTACCTATTCCAAGAGCCAGTGATACCAACTCTGATATCCTCACCACTCTTCCTATGTGCTTTGGCATGGAGGTCAAGTGGTGGCACAAGGTCAAGTTGTACCTCCTACTTTTCAGACTGGGAGACACGCTTAGGTGAATTTCTGAATGAGCCAGGATGTTTTCATTGGGATTGATATGATCGTGGGCTTATATTTGAAGCCTGTTTCTTTACGCGAGTGGTGGGTGTTTGTGATGCTAGGTATTTATTTGGTCCCCTTCCTCCCAATTAACGAGGGGCGAGTACACGGTAGGGCATGTGTGTGTAACATATGGAAGAGAAATGAGAGACACAAAATTTTCTTTGAGTATTTATGCAATCGCAGAACAACTCTAGGGACCATAAACCACAACGCAAAATATAACCATCAAAAGAAACAAAAAAAAATTATGCGGGCCGCAGAAATGGTCGCCAAATAGGTGTGCGACCGTAGATCGGTCGCATGTTGAGCTTTACACTTAGCTTGACTATGCTTTTTTCTGTGACCATAATGCAGTCCACAAACCAATTCTATGGTTGTAGACTCAACATCACAATTATTTCCACAACACCCAATCATACAATGATTCTGCGGGTCGCAAAATAGTTATGCGGTCCGCAAAATCCATTGTCCCTACAGCCAATATTGCACAAGTCATGTTGTTCTACACAACTAATGCACAATTTCACAAATTAATTATCCAAAAAGAATATTCGCTCAATTATACACCCCACCCATCAATGCCCACTGTATATTTCCAACACTAACTACACCCACGCTCAAACTGGTGACCCTAAACCTAACCCCTCCCCCCTAATTTTAATCAACCCACGATAAATATTTCTTCCCAAAATGGGTTCCTAGTACAAGAGACAAAAAGCAAAGTACAAAGAAAAGGGTATCATAGATCAGGTAAGAGAATGAGGAAAATATTATCGCAATTTTCAAATCAAATGAGCAAGAATAGGGTCAAAAAATCACTTACCAGATTGTTGGAAAATTTGAACAAGTGACATGGATTTGATTCGTGTGAGAAGGGTGAGCTATTCTTGTTCTTGTTTCTCTTCTTTCTTTTAAAAACAATTCTTTTTGTTTATGTTGTCTATTGCTTGTATTATTTAGAGACAATAGAAAGAGATGAGAGAGAAGGTGGGTAGGGTTTATATGTGGCAGTTCTGCATTAGATTTACCTTAGCAAACCACACTTTGTGGTTGCATACGTGTTTTGCGAAGGATTATTACCTGTGGAAAGTGCAACAGGTGTGCGACCCATTTTACGGTCGCATAAAAGGAGAATTTTCTCCATATTTTTAAGGCCTAATTTGAATGGTATTCTGATTGTGTTTGCGACCATTATATGTTCCGCATACCCTTTATGCAGCCGCATATGTTGCCGCAAAACAACAGCTGAAGCTCAGCTTGCTTTCCTTCATTTTCCCTCTACATTTGCATCCTATTTGTTTATATATTGGGTAACCTGCATTCTAACACACACGTCAAACAGTTCAAGACATACAATTAAACCTACAAAAATAAAAAATCTGACAAAAAATGTTACCAACACATTGGTTGCCTCCCAAGAAGTTCTAGATTTAACATCGCGGCACAACGATATTGTCCCCATTTTGGCTAATCAGTGGTGGGGATTTGTATAGGACCATCCTTAATGAAAACCAACTAGTAAGGTGAGGTGTCAATGGGTGTCTTAAATACCGTTCGATAGGCCCACAATGCATCATCTAGCTTCTTTGACAAGTCGGTCCTGTTTGCATTAACAGTTTTTGCTAGAATGTTTTTTATCTCCCGGTTGGAGATCTCAACTTGAACGCTTTACTGAAGATGATAAGGAGTGGACACCTTGTGCTTAACTCCATATTTTTAGAGCAACAGGCAAAATATTTGTTGCAAAAGTGAGAACCACCATCACTAAGGATGCCCCTTGGGGTTCCAAACTGAGTAAATACGTTCTTTTTAAGAAGTCGATTACACTTCTTGCCTCATTGTTCAGCAAGGCAATTACCTCGACCCATTTGGATACATAATCTAATGCCACAAAGATATATTCCATACCGTAAGAGCTTATGAAGGGACCCATGAATTCTATCCCCCACACATCAAAGATCTCGACCTCCATTACAAAGTTCATAGGCTATCATGCCTTCTAGAAATTGACCCTTGTCTTTGACATTGTTCACATGCCTTGACCATTTGGTTTGCATCTTGGTAGATTGGCAACCAATAATAGCCACATTCAAGCACTTTTTCTGCAGTACGATTTCCATCGTGGTGACCCCCAACTAGTAGTCTTGACATGCTTTGAGAATTTGAATTACCTCATCTTCCGGAACACAACGCTGAATGATGTTGTCAGTGCAAATCTGGAACAAAAAGGGTTCCTCCTAATAATATTACGTACACTCCCGCAAGAACTTTTTCTTTTGATAAGCTTCCAATACATCGGGGATAAGGTCACTAACCAAGAAGTTAGAGATATCGGCATACCAAGGAGTGGAGGTGCTAGATATTGCCAATAAGTGTTCATCTGGGAAGGCATCATTAATATCAAGATCTTCATTTGGTCTCCCTGCCACTTCAAGCCTAGATAAGTGATCTGCAACTTGATTGTCTGTTCCTTTTTTATCTCTGACTTCAAAAGTTAAACTCTTCTAACAAAAGAATCCACCTAATCAATCTTGGTTTATATACTTCTTCACCATAAGGTAGGAGAGAGCATCATGATCGGTGTAGACTATCACTTTGGATCACAACAAATAGGCCTAGAATTTTTCAAAAGCACAGACAATAGCAAACAGTTCTTGCTCAGTTACACTATAATTCATTTGTGTGCAATTGAGTGTCTTGTTGGCATAGTAGACAGGATGAAGAATCTAGTTATGATGTTGATCAAGCACTGCTCCAATAGCTACACCACTAGCATCACACATGAGTTGAAATGGAAGAGACTAATCGTGTGTGACAATAATAGGTGCAGTGGTGATCCTTGCTTTCCATCCCTCAAAAACTTTGAGGCACTTCTCATTGAACTCAAACTTAGCATCCTTTTAAAGTCCTTTATAAATCGCCTATAAAAACCGGCATGCCCCAAAAAGCTTCGAACACCTTTGACCGAAGTGGGAAGAGAAGCTTGGAAATTACCTCAATCTTTGCTCGATCAATCTCAATGCCTTGTTTGGAGATTTTGTGGCCAAGGAAAATTCCCTCGTCCACCATGAAGTGAACTTTTCAAATTTAGAACAAGGCTTGTCTCCTCACATCTTTTGAGCACTTGCCTAAGGTTCTCAAGGCAATGCTCAAAGGAATCACCGACCATAGAGAAGGCATCCATGAACACCTCTAAGAAATCCTCTATCATTTATGAGAAGATTGATATCATGCATCACTGAAAAGTAGTCGGGGCATAGGCCAAATGGCATCCGGCTAAAAGCAAAGGTCCTATACGGACATGTGAATGTCATCTTCTCTTGTTCCTCTAAGGCTATGTTGATTTAGTTGTAGCCGGAGTAACCATCCAAGAAGCAATAAAATGACCTTACCTAGCCGATCATGATAAATAAAAGGCATAAGGAAATGGTCTTTGCAAGTAGCACTATTGAGCTTCTGGTAGTTCATGCAAACTCTCCATCCGATCATTGTCCTCATTGGAATGAGTTCATTTTTGTCATTCAAATTACGGTCATGCCTCATTTCTTTGGCACACATTGCACCGGAGTCACCCAAGGACTATCGGTAATAGGGTGGACAACTCTGGCATCCAACCATTTCATGATTTCTTTCTTCACCGCCTCTTGCATGGAAGGATTTAACCTCTTTTGATGCTCCACGCTAGGTTTGCTTTCTTCCTCCACAAATTCCGACGAGAACCCTCAGATATTTGTTATAGTCTACCCAATGGCTTGCCTGTGCTCCCTCAAGATATCCAATAAGTGTTCAACATGCACATCATTCAACAAAGAAGAAACAATTATGGGTAGAGTTTCATTATAGCTAAGAAATTTATATCTTAAGTGTGGCGAAAGTGGCTTGAGCTCAAGTTATGGCTGCTCGACAATTGAAGTCTTAGCGGGAGGAGTGACTCTATTCTCTAAGTCAAGATAAAGCTTCTTTGGTGCATAAGTTTATGACCCAAGCCCTTCCAATGCATTCATCGATTCCATGTATCCTTCCATTTCCTCACCATTAAAAAATACCAAAATATCTGCCAATGCCTCGCCAAGGCATTCGTCTTCCATCTTCACCTCGACGGCATCCTCTACCTCATCAACAACATCAATGACTGTGATACTCGCGTATGCATGTGGCAATTTCATGCCCTTACTTGCTTAAAAGGTAATGTTTTCGTCATTAACCCAGAACTTAATCTCATTTCATTCCGAGTCCATGAGTGCTCTCCCGGTAGAAAGGAATGGTCCCCCCCCCCAACCCAAATGATCGGGATCTCTTTATCAACAGCAAAATTGAGAATAACGAATTCGTTGTGGCGGAGAAACTTCCCCACTTTCACAAGAACATCATCAACTATTCCCAGCAATCGTTTTATTGAACGATCGTCCATTTGCAACCTCATACTTGTAGGCCTAGGAATTCCCAATCCCGATTGCTTGTAGATAGAAAATGGCATTAAGTTTATGCTAACCCCATTATCACAAAGGGCTCGTGCAAAGTCATGCAATCCAATTGTGCATGGAATGGTGAAGCCTCCCAGATCCTCTTTCTTTTTAACGGCAGTTGTTGCAATGATAGAACTAAACCAGTGAGTGACATTCACCACTTCATTCTTGGTGGTTTTCTTTTTAGTGATCAAGTCCTTCAAAAACTTAGCAAAATTCGGCATCTCTTGAAATGCTTCCACAAATGGATTTTTCACCGATAATTGATTTAGGATGTCTAGAACTTCTCGAGTTTGCTATCATCAACCCTTCTAGCGAGTCTTTGAGGTAAAGGAGGAGGAGGTCTAGGAATTGGTGCTAGAGGTTTTGATGCCTCTATTACCTTTTCCTTAAACTCTTCACGGTTCACTTCTTAAGCTTTCACCTTCTTCGGCAGCCGTTCAACTTCAACAACATTTGGCCTCTACTTCTTGTTCAAAATCCTCCACTTTGACCACTTGCTCATTCTCTCCTTGAAGGAGTTTCCTACTTTGATTTGTAATGGTCATGCAATGACAAGTTGTAACAATCCCACTACCTTTCTGGTTTGTAATTATATCACTTGGGAGCGTGTCTTTTTGCTTCGGATTTTGTTCTCTTGAGAAACCCATCATTTGCATTTCCAGCTTTTGAATCGATGCGGTGTGAGAACCCACAAGCTCAGTCATATTTTTCATTGAAGTGTTGAATCTCTCTTTATTTTGAAATACTCTTTCAAGCATGTTTTCCAACTTGGACTCATTTGAAGAACTCTCCTTCTAATGTGGAGAGTTAGAATATTTCCCCTTTGGTGGAACATAGGGGTTTGAACTCGTTTGAAAAGTTGTTGTTGTTGTTACTCCAATTTCTTTGATTTGAACTACCTTGGTCGTTTCGCCATTATTGATTGCCTTGCCCTTACGGGTTATACCTCCATTGGTGGTGTTGTCCTGAACCTTAGTACGGTTGTGTTTGGTATCCTCCTTCTTAATTGTTGACATAATTTGCTTCTTCGTATTCCTCATTTGACATGAATTGCACATCTTTCACATTATTCACCTTTTTTGGCTTTCAGTGAACATTTTCGCCAACAAGTTGATTGGTGGCAAGTCCATAAATTACTTGATCTCTTTCTTGGTTCTCCTTAATCATGTTGGTCAAGGAAGGAGTACCATATAGAATCCCACCCTGGTGTCTTCTGAGTTCCAAGCTTTGTTATGTTTGACCATTTTGTCGAACACTTGAGAGATCCTTGTAAATATTTTATCCATAAATGATCCATCCACCGCATTTTTGGCTATGGATTGATTAGTAAGATCCAAGCCCATGTAAATTTTCTCCAACAAATATGATCCGGAAAGCAATGATTGGGAGACCTCACCAAATATAGCTTGAGTTTATCTCGTGCCTCATGTAGATGCTCTCCCGGTAATTGTTTGAAGAAGAAAATTTTATCCCGGAGCTCAGACTTTTTTCTTTGTGGAAGCCATTTTTCCAGGAAAGATTGGACAAGTTCGGGACAAGCGGGATGGAATTAGGAGGTAGAATTTGGATCCACTGTCTTGCCTCTCCGGTTAAAGAGTACTTGAACACCCTCAACCTTAGGGCATCATCCAAGACATTATTCTTCTTATGCATTGAACATATACCCAAAAAGTTTCTGAGATGTTGTGTAGGGTCGTCATTAGTGGAATTTCAGAAGAACCCCTCCGCCTTTAGCATTATGATTACACTATGATACACTTTGAAGGTAGCACCGTCAACTTTAGGAGGTACAATAGTGTTTGTATCCTCAATATACTCATATATATCCACAAACATGTTCTCTTTGTCCACCTCGCCTATGTTTACCTAATGACCAAGCAAATTGTGATGGAATAGAAGAAGACATAAAGTAAAACATACACTAATTAGTAATTTCAAAACCATATTCCCCGGCAATATTGCCAAAATTTGATACACTCAAATTATACCTAAATAAATGGTGTAATGTGGTCGATGTCAAATATAATAACCAGCTAGGTTGGGGTTGAATCCCACAGGGAATAGGTATGTTCAATGCTCTAAGTGTAGCCTCTTTTTCAGACAAGATGATCCACAAAAACCCTAATCATTCTATATATAATGGTCTAAAACTCATGGTCAAAAGGAGACAAAAATGACCTTGCAGATCAAGTCTGCGACCGCAGAATGGGTCGCACAACGCTTTCGCGATCTGCGCATCTTTATTTTTCACCGTAGAATTGATCACAAAATTTTCCACTTTCCATAGCATTTTGGTTATGCGGTCCGCATATTTGTTTCGCGACTGCATAACGTACCGCAAAGTCATCTTTACTGGAACTCCTTTTGCATTTATGCGATGATTATGCAGTCCGCAAAAGAGTTATGCGACCGTATAATGGCTCGCAGACTTGACTCTCAAAAATTGGGATGGTCTGCTTCACTCTGCGATAGGTCTGTGGTCCGCACCTCACTTTTGCAGTCACAGACCTATCACATTTCTACCTTTCCATGGGCTTTTTTGTCATCTTTTTCATGTTCTTGGCTCTTCAAGTCTGGTTTCCTGCAAAACACCAAAACTACATAAGAAATAACTTATAATTCTTTAAAAGATGAGCTAAAGTCGATGTAATTAGTATCAAAAGTGCCTCATTTCCACGGCACGTCACTCTTCCATCCTGATTTGAAGATAATGGTGAAGAGGAGTCATCGGATTTCTATCAGGCACCGAGGTCTTTTCAGGTACCGAAAGAAACAAATGCAACCAAATTGACCACACAGGAGCTCAAACATGTTGCCTTATTCACATAGTTCTTAGAAAGAAAGTTTCACTCGGGAACAGGTTTGAGCCCCAAACATAAACTTAAAATTATTAATTTTCTTAAAGTTAACATTGATTGTTTTGCATGGTCTGATTTAGAGATGACAGGTATTCTGTTGGAAGTGGCTATCTACAAACTAAGTTTGGATCCTAACTTCCCTCCGGTAAGGCAGAAGAAATGGCCGATATTAGAGGTTAGAAATAGGTTTGTCAAAGAAGAGGTAACCCGATTACCGAAATAGGTTCAATTCAAGAGGTAAATTATCCCGAATTGTTAGAAAATGTAGTGATTGTACCTAAAACAATAAGTTTATAATATTTGTAGATTATAAAGATTTAAACAAGGCATGCCCTAAGGACTCTTTCTCGTTGCCAAACATTGATCAAAAGATCTATGCTAGGCTGAGCATAAGTTAGTGAGTTTTCTTGATGCGAATTCCGAATATAATCAAACTAGTATGCACGTGGAAGATCAAGAAGAAATCATGTTTATCACAAATTTTGGCACATATTGCTATAATGCGATTCCTTTTGAGCTTAAGAATGTCGGAGATACTTACTAGGGGCTTGTTAATAAAATATTTGAACAAAAAATTGGTAAAACAATGGAGTTTTATATTTATGATATGTTGGTTAAGTCTTTTAATGCGGAAGATCTTTTGGCTCATCTACATAAGATATTTGATATTCTGAGAAAATACAACATGAAGCTCAATCCCAAAAAATGCGCTTTCGAAGTTGGTTATGGAAAGTTCCTGGGATTTTGGTCTCACATTGAAATAAACCCCGATAAGATAAAATCACTCGAGGATATCCTGGATCAATTAACAAGCGTGAAAGAAGTGCAAAGGTTGACCGAAAGGTTGGCGGCCCTAAGCAGGTTTATATTAAGATCCTCGGAGAAATGTGTTCATTTCATTTCACTCTTGAAAATAAGAATAATTTCATATGGACCCCAGAGTATGATCAAGTGTTGAAAGACGTAAAAAGGAACATGTCTAGTCCTTTACTATTGTCAAAATCGATGAAAGATGAGCAATTGTTAATTTATCTAGCAGTTTTAGAAGTAGCAATAAGTGATGTTCTGACCCGAGAGGAGGAAGGTATACAATTTCCTATTTATTATGTTATTAAAGTTTTATTGGGAGCGGCGACACGTTATCCATACCTTGAAAAGTTGCCCCTAGCTCTCGCAATCGCCTCTCGAAAGCTTAGGCCTTATTTTCAATGTATCTCATACTCGTTGTGACAACTTTTCCCTTGAGGAATGCCCTTCATAAGCCTGAATTATCAGGTCGATTGGCTAAACGGGTCGTCAAGTTTAAAGAATTCGACATTGAATATAAACCTAGGATTGCGATCAAGTCACATGTTTTAGACAACTTCGCTGACTTTCGTCCGAGAATAATCGTTTTAGCTGCTAAAGAAGCAGTAATGGCATCGGGAACTGTCTCAGGTATATGGACCTTGTTTATGGATGGAGCTTCTAATGTAAAAGGGTCTAATCTTGAGATAGTATTTATCACTCCTTCGAGAGAAACCTTGAGACAAGCCATTAGAACTCTACCATTAACTAGTAGTGAAGCCGAGTATGAGAAGCTTTGGTTGCAGGACTTGAGTTAGCTCGGAGACTAGGCTCTGAGGTGATTAAAATAAAGTGCGACTCCCACCTGGTAGTGAACCAGGTATCTGTAATTTTTGACACTAATGAGGAGAGCATGCAGCAGTACTTGAATAAGGTTCAAGTATTACTTTCCCGAATCAAGGAATGGTCGATCATCCATATTCGAAGATAAGAAAATGTGGAGGCATACGCATTGGCCAGTTTGGGGTAGTCCATGGAAATGGAAGGACCCGATTCTGATGCGTTCATTCAAATATTGCATTCGGTATTGGACATGGATGGATATTGTGAAGTAATGCAAACAACCTAATTGGGGATCGGATAAATGTGCTTATAGAGTATTTAAGACATGGAAAATCGCCTGAAGATCAAAAAGCATCACGGGCGATGTGGACTAAAGTTGCTCGTAATTGCCTTGTTGATGGTCAATTATACAAAAGGTGTTTTCAAGGACCATTGGCTCGGTGTTTAGGGACATCGGATTCTGACTACGAAATGAGAGAAGTTCACGAAGGAGTGTGCAAAAATAACTTAGGGGCATTGGAGGCTGACTATTGGCCCGGATAGAGCAAGGCGTGAAGGTATTTGTACAAAAATGTGATAAGTGTCAGCATCATGTACAGTTAGTGCATCAACCAGTAGCACTTCTGCATTCGGTGGTGTTACCATGGCCATTCATGAAATGGGGGATGAACATAATTGGTCCCATACCACAAAGGCCCGGGCAGGTAAAGATTCTTTTGGTTCTAACTGACTATTTTACTAAATGGGTTGAAGCGGGTGCTTAAAAAATATCGGATATCAAGAAGTTATTGATTTAATATGGTATCACATCATCTTTCGGTTTGGAGTACCAATAGAAATTGTTTGTGACAATGGGCCGCAACTTGTAGGTTCCAAAGTCATAAAGTTTTTGGAAGGATTGAAGATCAAATGGATTACATCTTCTCCATACCATCCAAGTGCTAACAGACAAGCAGAGTCAACCAATAAGGTAATAATTCAAAACCTAAAAAAAAGTTAGAAGATGCTAAAGTTAATTGGCCTGATGAGCTAACAGGTGTGTTATGGGCATATCGAACAATGGTGAAGTCAAGCACAGGTGAAACACCATTTTCACTTGTGTATGGCAGAAGCTTTGATCCCAGTGGAGATTGGATAGTCGACCATAAGGTATTCCCAGGAAAACAAGGAGAGCAAATATGAAGCATTATTGATTAAGCAGGATTTGCTTGAAGATCATCAAAATTTAGCTTTTTTAGGGTTGGTATAACAAAAGCAAAGGAGGGAAAGATATTATAACCGTAGCGCGAATCTTCACTATTTCAAAGACAGAGATTTGGTTTCGAGAAAATTAACTCAAAGTACCCAAGAGGTTAATGTCAGGAAGTTGGGACCAATGTGGGAAGGAACTTACCGGATTCAGCTGTAATTGATAAGGGATCATATCAATTGGAAAATCAAGACAGAGTTAAATTGCCAAGCAATTGGAACATTACTCACCTAAAAAGGTATTACTGCTAAGATTCTTGCTAATACTCAAAATAAGTGATGCACTCTTTTTCCCTTCGTATAGTTTTTGTCCAATTGGGTTTTTCTTGCAAGGTTTTTAATGAAACAATAATGTAAAGCATACTACAAAGAAAGGGTCATCAATGATAGCAAGATCTCCAGTGTTCGAATTCTCATACTTAGCATCCGAACACTAGGGTACTATTACTTAGAGCACTTAGAGTGCCACAAAGATCGAGGACCGTTAGAACCAGGGGTTAAATTTTATCAGAACCAGGGACTGCATGATTATCCTCGTAGAAATAAGTTGTACAAGTTAGCCACATATATGGTAGCTTTATTTACTTTAAGTAAATAAATATTTATATAAATGTACTTTTGAGAACGGAAGGAATAAATCAAAGTTCTTTATGTCCACGGTAAGTTGATTTCTTTTTCATTTGAAAGTTAATTAAACTTCAAATATTTTTGTTGGGATGAACAAGAGACATCCTCTTCAGGAGCACCGCAAATATAAGGGCCCTCTATTATGAAACTCTTATATAGTCAAAGGGTAGATACCGGAAGCATGAATGCTCGGGATCAAAGTTATCAAATGTAAAAAGAATTCCCGAGCTTTATTAGTTAAATAAACAGAATATTTTTGCACAATAATTAAGCAAAAGATTTCTTTCATTACTTAAAATGCCAAACTCAAGAAAGAGTTTTTGGAATAGTTAAAATGAAAAGTAAAATAAATACATCAATTGTTTTCGAAGGAAGAGAGGTGTCTTATGCTTTATTTGCAGGTGAAAATTGTTCAGGATATGGTCCAAGGCCTTCATCCTTTTCTTCTTCTTCTTCTTCAGCTTCCTCTTTGGTTCCCGAATACTCGAAGTTGGTGTTCAAAGAGCTTGAAGCAATGGGCCAAGCAGGAATCTTGTCGAGAGAAGTTATCTCCAATCCACGAGCTTTGGCAATATAATCATCTATGTTTGCAATGCCTTCTTGGCCTCCAAAGTCTTCCTCCTCACGTGGTAGATTGTATGGGTTTTATCGAAGAGGAAAGATTCTTGTTGATCTTGGAGTTTCGCTTGGAGCTTCTAAATATTGGATTGAAGCTGATTATTTTCAGCTCTCACAATACTATTCCTAGAATCAAGTCGGTATTGGTAATTGCATGTTCACGGTTCTGCTCCATAAACTTTTTGAACCTTTCCTCCATTCTGGCTCTTTTCTCCTCAGTAGTAGTAGCCTTTTCGATTTTGGATCATAAGCTAACTTCCATGTTGTTGATTTCCATGAAAGCAAACACACGATCGGTCGCGACAGTTAATGCATCGTAGAGTTCAACCCACTTGGCCTTCACCTCCTTAAGATCTTAATGTAATTGATAGGCTTCTTGGTTGTGGGCCATTTTATCTTCTTGTATTACTCTGATCGAGCCTTGAGCTCTCCCATTTGAGAAACATTTTCTTCCAAAATTGGGAGGCGCTCAGCAAGCTAGTTTTGTTCGACAGTAGCTGGTTTCGCTCAGCAGTAATCTCCTCTTTGTCCAAGATCAACTTTTGTAGACCCATGGAGGCAAGACGATTAGCCTATTAGGTTGAACGTTAAAGTAACAAGAATAAATTTTAGAAAGAAAGAAGAGAAGAAAAGAAGACTAAATTGATACTTGAGCCGCACAACCCATGTTGTAATTGATTAGACATTCAGGAGAAAGAGAATCCATCTTTCTTTAATCTCTGTCCATGGTCAGGGGCTTCAAGTAATTGGAAACCTCCACCGGCTTGGAGAGTAGGTGGCACTCATTCGAACCTGTGAGAATGACACTGCGTTTTCGAATAGGGTTTTGAATGGGTGTCGGTTAAGTGTGTTACACCCCATGTTTTCGTACGTGAGAGTACGTTGTACATCAAATGATGTAATCTCAAAAATGAGATCAACTTTGAAAGTACATAAAGTATGTTAATCATGTTAACTTAGAGGTTACAAATATTTAATATCATAAACTGCAAGCATCAATAGGATTGGAAGATTTAGAAGCTAAGCGGATTGAAGAAACTAAGTTTCATCGAAAGTCGACAAGTTGGGAATGTTATAACATTTACTTTTGGGGTGAGACTAGGGTGCTCAAAATGATAAGGAGGTTATGTTATGAGTTATTTTATTCTTATGATAGTCATGTGTTATGTTTTGAAGTCAAGCGAGTTGTGGAACAAAAGTTGGCAAAGATCATCATAAGTTACGGACTTAGCCTTTACTCAACATTGATTTTGAATCTCCTTATGCTATGGTAGATTGAGTTGAGTTGTTTGAAGAGTCACTTGGAAGCTATTAAGAACTCGACGAGGTTAAGGTATGTTAAGGCTAAACCCTTTCTTTCTTTGGCATGATCTCGTAAATACATACGTTTAACAATGAGACATAAAGAGAAGTTTGTACTCCTATATTTATGTACATTATACTAGTCTCATAAGTTACAGTACTCTCCCTTCCAGTCAAGAGCGCAGAAGATTCATATATATATATATATATATATATATATATATATATATATATATATATATATATATATATATATATATATATATA
>MU790158.1:51423-72392 GCA_026770625.1 Nicotiana glauca
ACGTAGCCCCCTCCTCGACTCGAGTTGTCTGCTCGGGTACACAGTGTAGAACACATACCCAGGTTTTGAACCTAGAATAACTTGACTTCATGCAGGATCCCTAGTAGGAGCGCTTATTTGCATCACGTGCATATGACTTAGGGGACTCAACACAAGGGTTGGGTCCGTCTAGGACAGGTAACCGGATATGCCAAAATTTTAATATTTTGTCAAATAAGTAGGGTGACACCATTCTTGTTTAAAAATAGGCCGAACGTCCCCCAAAAGGGCGCCGGAAGGCTGTTTTTGCAAGAACAACCACCCTGAGTTATTTTAAATGGTTTGCGAGCACAACCTTAAAATCTCCCTTTCGAAAGTGTTGAAGGGCCGTATTCGCAAAACCGAGTATTTGTTTTCTTGAACCAAATTTTTGAAAATAGCCACTTTGCTTTTAAGTCAAAATACGCCATTACATGGCCAGTTCTCTTTAAATAGTCACATTGGACATCGAAACCTTCTCAGTCTTGCGCAGGCCCATGGCGTGCCGAGTGATGCCCCGTGGACCCCAGGATTTGAACCTTTGATGTTCTCCTAGATTAGTCGAGTCTGTATTTTGTTTTGAGTTTGTTTTGTACTCACAGTTGTTATTAATGAAAATTTGAAAATTCCCAAAAATAGTTTCTTTATTTCTTGCATTTAATTTTACACTTATTTGCAAGAACTACGCTTGGTCTGATTCATGTGGGGTCATGATACGTAGGCAATCTACATAGGATTCGACCATAACCAAAGAAAAAAAAGAGAAAAATAAAGAAAGAGAGAAAAAACCACAAAAAGGCAAAAAGAAAAGAAAATAACGGAAAAACAAGAAAGAAAAGAAAATCAAGAAAGGAAGAAAATAGGAGCAAGAGAAGAAAAAGGCAAGAGTGAAAAGAAGAAAAAACGAAAAGAAGGAAAAAGAATAAAACAGAGGAAGGGAAAGTTTGCAATTGGAAATAAGGAAAAGGCCGGGATGACGCATGCGACCGATTAAAAGCTGTCACCAATATGTTGAATGCCTTAACGCTAACGTGATGGTTTCATTTTGTCATGCCATTCTAGAAAGGTGGTTGGTTTGTGGCTTTAAAGTGGTAACCCTTATTTACAACACAAGGCAATGGCAAACAACAATAGAACTGAGTTGGTTGATACTGGTGCCCAACATCAGTTTGTTGAACAGGATAACGGGTTGGCTGAAGAGGTGTGGATGTTAAGACAACACATGGCGGATATGTACCAGGCCTGGATGATTGGGAAGGCACCACCCCCGCCACCACCGATTTTTCCAGATGCTGCACTTACCCAAGCTCCAAACACAACGCCAAACGATCCTCCATATTCCCCAGATACACCCGCTTATCATAATTTTCCCAACTACCCTAATAGCTCCACCACTCATCCTCCAGTTACATCTCCCCGAAATTAATCTCATGGCATATCCACTACCCCAAACAATGAATACCCACTCAAAGCTCACAATACCCAGTATCACCCCTCAGAGGTTGCCTGCAAGGTCCTCGATTCATACAAGAAGAGCTCCTAGGATGAGCAGCTTCATGATAGAAATGAAAGGGTTACGGAAAGAGAAGGGCGAGATGGGGTACCCAGGAAGTTGAAAAGCACAGAACAGTCCTTCAGGGACAAGCGAAGAGTGGAAGGTCAGGGCAGCATGCCCGCAGGGTTCAAAGTACCAAAATTTAACTTGTACGATGGGCGTGGAGATCTGGTGGCCCACCTAAGGGCCTATTGCAACAAAATGAGGATTGTTGGAGAGAAAGATGACGTGATGATGGCATATTTCAGTGAAAGACTAACTGGGGCAGCCTTGGACTGACATACCCGTCAAGATGTTGATAAGTGGCTTACATTGGGTGACATGGCTCAAGATTTTGCCCGATACTTTCAATGCAAATCGAGTGTTACCTCAGACCACTCCTCGTTATCTAAGATGGAAAAGAGGCCGGAGGAAAGCTTTAATGAGTTTGGGCTCAGATAGAGGGAGCAAGCTGCTCGAGTCAGTCCCCCAATCAGCGAAGAAGAAATGGTTAAGCTTTTTCTACAGGCCCAGGGACCCACCTACTACAGTCATTTGATCTCGGCCCTGGAAAGCCTTTCAATGATGTGTTAAAAATGGGGGAGCTAGTAGCAGAAGGAATCAAGTCAGGCAAAATCGTGAGTTGTTCGGAAGCCATTCAGAACGTACCAGCAAGCTTGGTTAGAAGAAAGAGGAACAGAAAAGACGATCCGATAGGTTTTCCTGATCAACACTTCCAGCCTCGACATCGTCCCCGTGGTTATCCCTGTGCATTAGATGACCCTTCCCGGCGCTACTTCTCTCCACAGACCTCCCAAAGTCGCCCATCACATTCCCAGTACCCAGCTCCTCAAAATGCCCATCTACCCCCGCGAGCTTACCAAAAATACCCCAGATCAAGTTTTCGTCCCAATCCAGCATTTAAGAATGAGATGCTACGGAAGAAGAAAAACTTCACTCCGTTGGGAGAATCATATGCCAATCTGTTCCAGAGGTTAAGAACATTGGACATGTTGAATCCGATTAAGATAAAAACGTTTAACCCTCTTCCAAAGAAGTTTGATCCTTCTCAAAGGTGCGCATACTGCTCAGGTGCCCTGGGACACGACATAGAGAAGTGTTGGAATCTGAAGAATGCGATTCCGAAGCTTATTGATGCAGGCGACATTGTCGTGCAAAGCCCAGATGCAGCAAACACTGGCCAAAGTCCATCTCCTGTGCATAAGGAGACGCATATGGTGGGTATGATTGATCGTGAGAATGAGCCGGCAGCAGAAACCCAGAAGCAGTTTGCTCAAAACAATATGGTGAAGACTTATGAAAATTCCAGCAATCTTGGTATGAAATTCAGTGTCTAAGACGCCGTGCTTGGTAATTGGAAAGACGCTACATCTCTTGGAGTTTTGGTGGTTTATTTTGTTGTCATTTCTGTTGTCCCGGTTATTTCAGGGTTGTAATCCGGATATTGTCTTGTGACTCAAACCCTTCTATCTTTTCACTTTGCCTTGTTTGTCTCGTTGTAGTAGCTTGTGTAGTGATGTTTAGGTTTGTTCAAGGGTTGTAACTCTAGTCTAGTTTGCTTGTTTTATTGTTTAAACCCGTTCACCGTTACTCTAATGCAATTCTCTGTTTTCCGCAATTTCTAGTCATTTTATTCAGTTCCCTTCTCCTTTTACAATTCTTTCCATACTGGCTCTAGTGACATAACATGCACGCATAATTCTCAGCCTGGTTTTTAAAAAGTCAGTTTAGTAATTAAGCAATAAAACAATGTTGAAGAAGTAAGGACATTCGAGGGAAATAAGTAAAGGCATTTTGAGATCACTTCGAGCCCAAATCAGGTGAAACTGGGGGCAGATGGAAAATAAAGAAATACTGTTGAAATGCATCATGCCGCTTCGGTTTGAAGCCAAAGGCAAGTTTGCCCAAGCTTACAGGGGGGCGTTCATGGTACCGAGATTATTGTCCAATGGTGCTAGGTAATTGACAAATACAGAAGGGAAATATGTGAATCAATCAAAAGGTATTATGTGTGTTTTCCTCAGCTTGTTTAACTGTGTAGTTCGTACTTGGCATGTTTTGGAGATTGGAATGACGAAGGCATTTTATTCTGCTATCCAAACACTTTATCCTTTGTTACCCCTTTGAGCCTCGGTTATTTTCTTGCATACCCCTCTTTCGGAATCAATAATAAAATTCGTAAGCCCGAGCGGGGAAAGTAGGTGGAGAAACAAGAGAAAACCAGTGAAAAAGAAAGGGAAAGAAAAAGAAATGGAAAGAAGAGAAAAAGAAAAAAGAAAAGAAAAGAGGGAAAAGAGAAAAGAAAGAAAAAACAAAGAACAAGAAAAGAAAAGAAGAGAAAGAAAAGAAAAGAGAAAAACAAGAAAAGAAAAGAGAAAGAAAAGAATGAAAAAAAAAGGAAAAGAAAGTGGAAGAAAGGAAAGATCACCACAACAAAAGTAGTCGCCTGAACTACGTTCGACTTGATCCCGAAAGGGTACGTAGGCAGCCTCTCTCTGAGGTTCAGTCACACCAAAATAAAAATCCAAAAAAAGTCCCCAAGAAAGAAATTGGGGCAGAAGTTGTGGTTGTTGCAAGAGATTTGATTCTGAAAGTTGTAATTTCAAACTCAGTTGAATTGTTTCGAGCCTTTTGATACCCTTTATTTCTAACCCTATCCAAAAGCCCACATTACGGTCCAAAGAAAGACCTTCCGATCAGTCTTCAAGAAATGCCAAGTTGAGCAAGTAGAGGTGATTCATGGCAGGGGCAACACTCTGGTCCAAGCAGAAAAAAATAATGAAAATGAGAGAGTCTTATTGGTGAAAACCCTCACGAGCACCGTAAGGCGATGGGAGCTGAGAGAAATAAAAAATGAGAGAGTCTTATTGGTGAAAAACTTCACGGGCACCGTAAGACGATGGTAAGTTGAGAGAAAGAACAAAATGAGAGAGACTTGATGGTGAAAACCCTTCGGGCACTACAAGTCGAAGAAGGATTGTGAATCAGATTGGATAATCAGAGCATTAAGCCCAGTTTCACGGGTTAAAGGGTACGACCAGAGCCGAACATTAGATTTTCTTAACAAAATAGGCCGCATGTGCATGTCATGGTCATTAGAGTTGGTATCCACATCCGATAGGTTTCTACTTTGTAGCTTTCTTGTTAGGAATCATCTATTTCATTATCCTCCTACTATATTCCTTTTGTCCTGTTTACTTCCTCTTCCTGAGTCTGTTTGGTCATAACAAGTGAGAAATGACTTCAAAATCTGCCACCAAGCTTTCCAATTGAACAAAACGGAATCTTGCCAGCATATCAAATTGTCATAAGTCAGGAAAGAACAGCAGGCATACTGAGTTGGCAACAGTCTACATGTTTTGGGATCCTTGTAAAATAACAACAGCCTGGTATATGTCAATTCATGAACAACGCGACAAATGAAGGGTTTGGGTTGAATGGATCGAAAGTATTTTCGGTGAAACACGAAGGGTTTGGTACATATCAATTCATGAACAATTATACAAGATGGAGGGTGTTTGGTGAACGGATCATAGATATTTACTATGTTAAGGGTAACAAAGAAAGTGGTTAGTCAATAAACAAGCAAGGTCTTCGAGTGGGAATCATTTATCATGGCAAATAAAGGAACAATAGATCTCGAGGCCAAGGACAGTGATTTAAATCAGGAAAGAACAGCATGTGCGCTAAGTTGATAACAATCAATATGCTTGGGGGTCCATGTGAAACATAAAGGTTTGGTAAATATCGGTATGAGCGGTGCAACAGATAGAGGGTATTGGGTCTGAACAAGAAGAAGTATTTTCTGGGTTAAGGTTTACAAAGAAAATGTTTAGTCCAGGAAAAAGCAGGGTCTTCGAATGAAAATCAGTTATCATGACAAGTGAATGAGCAACAGACCTCAAGGCCGAGGCCAATGGTTGAATCAAAAAAGAACAGCATATACACAAAGTGGGGGCAATGGGAGTGTTTTGGGATTCATGTGTGACACAAAGGATGGGGAGGTGCCAGTTCATGCAATGCAAATAAAGGATATTGGGACTGAACGGAGAAGAGGTATTTTATGCGATGAGGACGACAGAGAAAGGGGTTAGTCCATAAACAAGCAAGGTCTTCGAGTGGAAATCAGTCATCATGGGAAGTGAAGGAGAAATCCCCCTCAAAGTTCAAGGCCACAAACTAACCACCACATTTTAAACTCACAAGTTTACTTTGTTTTAAAACAGGGACAAAGCAGTGCAAGAAATTTGGAAGAAAAGAGAGGAAAAGAAAAAGGAAAGGGAAGAAGAGGAGAGCCGACAAAAGGGAAGTTTCTCAAATCTTTGCCTTTCCCTGTCTTGTTAGTATGCACAAAATGCTGCCATTGCTTTTCACATTTTTTCCTCCTGGGATAAAAGGCCTAGTCCTGTGGATTTTTCTCCAAATCTAAATCTTAGTCTAACGAATCTTTCTCCTAAGATAGACGACCTAGTCTGATGAATTTTCTCCTAGGATCAACATCTTAGTCTGATGAATCTTTCTCCTAAGATAGCAAAAAACCTAGTCTGAGGAACCGTCTCCTAGGATCAAAATCTTAGTCTGATGAATATTTCACCTAAGATAACAAAAAACCTAGTCTGATGAATCTTCTCCTAGAGTCGAACCCTTAGTCTGAGGAGTCTCTCTCCTAAGATAGAAAACCTAGTATGATGAATTTTCTCCTAGAGTCTGCATCTTAGTTTGATGAAACGTTCTCCTAAGATAAAAAGATAATAAAAACCTAGTCCGATGAATTTTTTCCTAAGGTCTGCATCTTAGTCTGATGGATCATTCTCCTAAAGTAGAAAACTTAGTCTGATGAATTTTCTCCTGGGATAAAAATCTTAGGCAAATAGTTTTACTCACAGGAGGCGTACAGGCCAATCAAGTCTTTAGTTTTACTCTCACCGTCGCATCAATAGCTTAGGTAACAATTCACAAGTTTACCCAACCACCAAACTAGGGCAGAAAATGTTTTTTGTTTGTTTATTTTGTTGCAGTCAGGAGCCCACCTGGAGAACAAGGAAATACTTTTCAAGTTCAGCAATCAGGAGCCCACCTGGAGAACAAGGAAATACTTTTCAAGTTCAGCAATCAGGAGCCCACCTGGAGAACAAGGAATACTTTTCAAGTTTCAGCAGTCAGGCGCCCACCTGGAGAACAAGGGAAGTACAATTCAAAGTTTAGCTTTTAATTATTGATATTGGATAACATGATGTGCCCGACACCAAACTGGGGTAGAAAATTTTCTTTGTTTGTTTATTTTGTTGTAGTCAGGAGCCCACCTGGAGAACAAGGGAATACTTTTCAAGTTTCAGCAGTCAGGCGCCCACTTGGAGAACAAGAGAAGTACAATTCAAACTTTAGCTTTTAATTTTTGGTATTGGATAACATGATGTGCCCAGTCACCAAACTGGGGCAGAAAATTTTTTTGTTTGTTTATTTTGTTGCAGTCAGGAGCCCACCTAGAGAACAAGGGAATACTTTTCAAGCATTGCAGTCAGGAGCCCACCTGGAGAATAAGGGAATACTTTTCAAGTTTCAGCAGTCAGGCGCCCACCTGAAGAACAAGGAAAGTACAATTCAAACTTTAGCTTTTAATTTTTGATATTGGACATGATGTGCCCAGTCACCAAACTGGGGTAGAAAATTTTCTTTGTTTGTTTATTTTGTTATAGTCAGGAGCCCACCTGGAGAACAAAGGAATACTTTTCAAGTTTCAGCAGTCAGGCGCCTACCTGGAGAACAAGGGAAGTACAATTCAAACTTTAGCTTTTAATTTTTGATATTGGATAACATGATGTGCCCAGGCACCAAACTGGGGCAGAAAATTTTCTTTGTTTGTTTATTTTGTTGCAGTCAGGAGCCCACCTGGAGAACAAGGGAATACTTTTCAAGCGTCTGCAATCAGGAGCCTGCCTGAAGAATAGAGGCACATATTTCAAACTTCAGCCGTCAAACATCACTTGGAGGAATGGCAAAACATCGTCAATCACAATTCAAGGCAACAACGCAAGAATTCCATCGGGAGAATACAAGACAACAAGAAATACAAGACCAAGTTTGAAGATATAGATAGGAATCTTGTAACTCGTAGCTGATAGGCTTAGTTAGTCTTTTTCAATTTTGATTTTGATGTAATAAAGGGACAGCGGACCGGAGCCTCGTACGGAACCTCACTCGACTCTCAACATCGGTACTCCATCACCTCATTCACTTCTGAACTACACCTGACCTGATTCCTTTATCGCCAAGGATATGTAGGCAACCTTTGAAGCAAGGTTCGGGCAGACAGTTTTTCAAAAATGCTTCTCATGGAGTTTCAAATGGGCAAAAATCCCTCATGTTGCTCACTTTATCTTTGCCCGAAAACTCTTCATATTTCCGAGCAAAGAGGGGCAGATGTAAGCACGTGATTTTTGCCCTATATGAAATACTCCTATAAAATCCAAAGAAAATAATTTTTTGTTAATTATTTGACATTTTAGGAATTGTGTAGGATTTTTTGCATTTCTTGCATGTTTATGTTTCATTTAAATCATGAAAAATACCAAAAGATCACGCATGTCATTTAGGCCTTACTTTTACATTTTTAGGATTAATCGATAGTTACTTGTTTTATAAAAATTAAAAATCACAAAAATGCTTCATTTTTACACATTTCCTTTTTATTGATTTTTCTCTTTTAATCTAGGATTAAGTAGCTTTTATAATTTTTATAGTTAGTATAATTTTTTATTTTTTTTAGGATTTTTTTTAATAAAAAAAGATAAAAGAAAAATTGGGAATAAAAAGAAGAATTGGAAGAACCTTCCCTCACATGAGACCTTCCCCCAAAAACATTCCCCTCAAAAGACTTTTCCCCATATGAGACCTTCCCCCAAAATATTTATCCCCCAAAAAGACCTTCCCCCAAAATATTTCCCCCCAAAAAAATTTCCCCACATAACACGCTACACAACCTATACACTCTATTAAATACACACCCAAAAACAAACACAAAGAGGGCACTGATCTGCCACTTCTGAGAAGAGATCGAAGAAAAAGAAAAACCAAAATAAAGGACCTATCTTCTCAAAATGAAAATCAGCTAAGAGACCTACAAAGCACTGTTGGCGACAAAATCAAAAAAATATTTTTACTTTGGCTGTGGTGTTTTAGCATTTCGATTTCAAAATTCTCGGGAAGTCAGATTTGATTTTTACTTCTCGATTTCGATTTTCGATCTCACCGGGCTTGTTGCATTCTAACTCAATATTCAGAAACAACCAAAGTTCATCTAGACGTTAAGCTTTCCTATTTTAGTGATCAGTTAAGGAAATCAAAAAAAATGTCAAGCACTGTTGGCGAATTGTCTGGGTTAATTGACTGTTAGTCGTCAATCAGAGAAGGTGGGTTTTTGTTGAGGTCGTTTTAGTTCGAGCTTTCTGGTGCCGGCGAGTTCCGAGTTCGCCGAGGCCGACGTAGGAGTCTCTTCGGCTGAAGGTTCCTGATTGTTTGAGCTTGCTCGATGGTCATTTTGGCCGCTGCTTTATCCGGTTTGTTGGATTAATTAGCTCGAAGCTTTTGCTCGGCATTTGACTCTTTGTACAACTCTATCCAATGAGCTTTCTGTATTCAATCAATTGGAGAATCGATTTTGACTTCACAAAAAGGTTTGATTCCTTAATTACCTTTATTTTTGTATTATCCTATTAGTGATTCAATATTTGGTAAAAGTGTTTTCTTCTTCTGTTTGATTTTTTTTTTTAATAGAATTTGTATCTTAAAACAAGTTAATTTAGTAAATGAGATCACAATTAGTTATCTGAGGTCGGACATGAGATTTTGAATAATTAATTTGCTTATGTTTGTTTAACAACTTGGAAAGAAGGTAAAAAAAAATTGATGACAAAAGAAGTGATATTTGGAAAAGAACGATTTAAGTTTTCTGGGCCGAAAGAATTTTCTCTTTAAGAATTTTTTGTATGCTTGATCTTTTAGTGAGAGTAAAGCTACAATTGGATTTTGGACGAAAATTAGTAATTGTAGAATTGAGAAGTGGCGGACCTTTAATACTTAAATATTTAATTTAAATAATTCTCATACACCGTAGTTTGCTTTAGTTGAGTATAATCTTTTGAAATATCTTGAGACACATGGCCCTCGTTGAGTTATTTTTAAAACCCTTTAGAAATCGAGGTGTGCCATTAGTTGAATTTTCCATGGCCCTCGCAAAGTTGAAAATCGTAGTTGCCTTAGGTTTGCCTTTTAAATAATAAAATGAGATGAAACTCGCTAAACAAAACACATAAATTGTGGGGCCCTCGATAAATGGTTGTATTAAAATACTTAGATTTCGGGATTGGCCGTTTAGCGAATTTCACGGCCTTCCCCAAAGATAATAATGTGTTAGTCTCTTTAGGCGCGTATTTTAATAACATTACCTTCCTAAACTCGGGTGCACATTTATGTGACCCAAATCCAAATCTCAGCAAAGTCGAAATGTGTCAACAACCACGGGTGTATTTATGTGACGTGGTTCGAGATACGTTTTCACGACGTTGCAATTCTCATTTAAAAATAATAATAATAATAATAATAATAATAATAATAATAATAATAATAATAATAATAATAATAATAATAATAATAATAATAATAATAATAATAATAATAATAATAATAATAATAATAATAATAATAATAATAATAATAATAATAATAATAATAATAATAATAATAATAATAATAATAATAATAATAATAATAATAATAATAATAATAATAATAATAATAATAATAATAATAATAATAATAATAATAATAATAATAATAATAATAATAATAATAATAATAATAATAATAATAATAATAATAATAATAATAATAATAATAATAATAATAATAATAATAATAATAATAATAATAATAATAATAATAATAATAATAATAATAATAATAATAATAATAATAATAATAATAATAATAATAATAATAATAATAATAATAATAATAATAATAATAATAATAATAATAATAATAATAATAATAATAATAATAATAATAATAATAATAATAATAATAATAATAATAATAATAATAATAATAATAATAATAATAATAATAATAATAATAATAATAATAATAATAATAATAATAATAATAATAATAATAATAATAATAATAATAATAATAATAATAATAATAATAATAATAATAATAATAATAATAATAATAATAATAATAATAATAATAATAATAATAATAATAATAATAATAATAATAATAATAATAATAATAATAATAATAATAATAATAATAATAATAATAATAATAATAATAATAATAATAATAATAATAATAATAATAATAATAATAATAATAATAATAATAATAATAATAATAATAATAATAATAATAATAATAATAATAATAATAATAATAATAATAATAATAATAATAATAATAATAATAATAATAATAATAATAATAATAATAATAATAATAATAATAATAATAATAATAATAATAATAATAATAATAATAATAATAATAATAGCGGTTTAAGGTTAAAAGGCACATAAGCTAAAACAAGTTTTGAAATCAGATAAATCCAAATATAACAGTTGAACGACCGTGCTAGAACCACGAAACTTAGGAATGCCTAACACCTTCTCCCGGGTTAACAGAATTTCTTACTCGGATTTCTGGTTCACGGACTGTTAACAAAGTCATAATTTCCTCGGTTCGGGATTCAACCGGTGACTTGGGACACCATTAATCTCCCAAGTGGCGACTCTGAATATTAATAATAAATCCCATTTCGATTGTCCTTTAAGTGGAAACTCCTTTACACCCTCACGGGTGTAGGTGAAAAAGGAGGTGTGACATTCTTTGAAGAGGAATCGCCTCATCATCGGTTCCTTCTTCATCAAGGACCAGTGTATTCAATCCAGTTGGAGATTCTTCTCCCTAGTCCCAGCAGTAGAGGTACGTCTTTTATTTGGTTTCTTATCCTTGGGCTAGGGAATCAGGGAGGAGGCACCTTCACCGGAAGCAAGAGCGGCTTCATGAGCCTTCTTCCAGTTAAGGACATCGTGCAATTGTTGTTGATCCTCCTCTGGGTCATCAGAGACGTCAATAATAAGTAAGCAACAGATCCCTTCGGAAGACCTTTGTATTGCAAAAGGGGAGTCACAAATTGATTCCAAATTATGTTGAAGGTTGAAATAGAACAAGGAAAACTTTACCATGATTTTTTGATTTATAATTAAATCTGGGAGAAATTTCCTTCCACCATCGATAATCTGGTGTGGAAATGTCTAAGATTTTTTGTACCCAGTGGGCTAGGTTCTTAACCGATAATGGTTCCCAATGAGTAGCTGGAATAAGAAAAATAAAAGTTAGCAAAGAAAGAAATTCTCTTTAAACACGGTAAGGAAAGGATGTCCGAATACTCACGAGCAAAATTCCAAGATTCAAAAATGGAAGGGGCTGTTACCAGGAGAATGTCCCTGGTGGCAATGAAAACGAACCATTCCATCCAGTCATGGTCGTTATGATCATTGATGGTAGTAACAATGGCATGGTAACCGCGTTTGCTGCATTTAAGCACACCCACACCTAAGTTCTTTGGGGAGTAGAGATTGAATAAATTTGCGAGAGTGAGGGTTTCCCCAGCGTCGGAGCATTATTTTGGAAGGCAAGCCACCGTACGTCATATTAATTGACTCACCTGTGCCAAGTAGATTTGGTAGTGGTGGGCAAATTCTAAAATTATAGGATCAATTTTTTTGCCCAATTTTAGAGTAAAAGAGTATTTATAAATATACATGAACCCTGGCTTGCTAAAGGTGATCCTTTCCACCTTGTTGGGGGAAAATATTTTGATGTTATTCGAGTCGCAATATTTCTTTACGACGGGAATGCTAACAGGGCAAATGAAAGAAGGATACCTGTGGACGGGCCAATTTCGGTCATTTCTGGGGTTGATAGTTTCCTTTTGAACATGAAGGTCCAACTAGGAGTAAAGTTGAAGAGGTATGATGGCGTTAACGGAGAAGGTTCGGATTCAATATCGACTTCTTTGGTTTTGTTCTTTTTAGGGCCACTACCGCTGAGAAGGCTAGAGTTTCTGGGAACAACAGTAGTGAAAGACATGGTAAGAAGTTTAAGTAATAAGATTTTACTGAGAAAGAGGGGTTTTGCAGTAGGATTCTAAGGAAATTCGGAGAAGAAGGGGAGTTTTTAAAAATATAAGATAAAAAGTGATGAGTAGTGGAGAAGTTTATAGACGACAAAATTCATCATCAATTACTTTGAAATCTGGCGAATACTGGCCGAATCAAAGGGTAACACGTGTTCGATTCATTAAATCGAAGGAGACATGCGTCCTTTCAAGTGCACAAACTGTTTCAAAACTTTTCCGCCAAGAAAAGGGGTCTTATATACTTCCCGATAACACAAAGTTTTGCCACCGAAAAGTAGGAGGGCTATCTGCATGGGGTAAAATTGATTAGTGACAGGTGGACGAATGACGATATGACACATGGAGCTGGAGCCAAGTAAGATATGAGCCAGGAAATAGTTGACATTGGATACAAACATGTGATCGGTGCTGAATAAATTCCGAAGGCATGGGAACCAAGAACAAATATTTAAAAGGGAGATACTAGTTGGAAAAGATAACATTCAATGAGCAATTGTTACGAAGAATCTCTGTATTAATGGTAAACCGTTATACAGTCATCAAAAGGAGTTTTATTCTAATTAAAGAAGAGCTTGATTTGGAGGTCTTGTCTCTCTGAATATAGCTATAAATAGGAGAATTTGTATCCATGATTGGACACAAAAAATCATTTCTACCGAAAGATTGAATTTTTCTCTTACTATCAAATTACTCTCTTTCTTTTTTATCTAAGCAGTACTTTTATTATCGCTTTCGGAAATGCTAATCCCCCAGCCAGACTTGTATTTTTCTTTTAAGTTATTATAATAATCTTATTTTTGTTCTTATGCTTTTTATATTTTTTTGATCAAATTAATTTACATATCTATAAACCATGTTTTAAAATCAATTGTACCATTTTACGGGTACAATTTTACGGGTATCTATAAACCATGTAATAAACCATGTTATCGATTTCAGTCGATAATTTTATTTTTTAACAAAACGGACCGAAATCAGTCAATTATTTTGCGCGAAAATGAGATTAGAGAGTATAAATAAAATTAAATAAGTATTAAACCGAAAAACACCAACATCCAGTTGCGGAGTAAGTGATTTTGCTGGAACTTGGTTCGAAGAAAATATTTTCCACCAAAAAGGAAGAAATGGCATCCCTTATTCGTGGGCAGAGATCATTTTTCTTTACAACTCTTAACTTCATGATCATAGCACAACTCTAACCAACGATTAGATATTATTATGAATCTTTAATGCTAAAATATCTTATCAAACACCATCTGTTTTGCCAAAAAAAAAAAATTTTACTCGACAATCAAACACCGGAAACCAATTCTTTTAAAATAAAACAAAAAACATATTTTCCTGAAATTGTTTTCCAGATCATACCAAATACACAACAACCAGAGGAGATGCTTGAACGAACAAAGTTGCCAGACTGATGAACACGAAAATAGCCAGGAAAACCAAGGTCCCAAGTCCTAAAAAGCTTAATATAGATTCACATATCAGATCTCAGCAGCGTGTCAATTACCCCAATACAGTACTCGTCAAATCATCATGTGTTATCTCTGCATGTAACTCATCACATTCAAAATCACAGGCAGACATTAATTTCATAATGCAAGTTTCAAATGAATATCAATGTTGGCTGTCGAGGGAAGGAGAAAAATTTAATTTGGTGATGTGCTACATAACAGGATCAACAATCATTTCTAGAAGCAAATCAGGTAGCCAGAAAAGAGAAGTGATCATAAAATTGTCCACAGAACGAGAAGTAGAGCCAACGCCATCCTTGTATAGCCAAGTTGCCGGTCTGCACCTCCGTAGTATGGCTCTATCATGAGCCCATACCGGCAAGTACCAGTTGATGGATCTGACTTTGTGACAGTTCCAAGCCCTTGGAACTTGCAAGCATCGTCAAGCTGATTGTTTATCTGGTAGTAGCTGTTGAACGCATATGAAATATTTCCACGTGCATCCAAACCTCCACAAGATGTTCCATACCCGAGACTCGTGCAGTCAGCAAGTCCACAAGCATAGCTCATGCTAGGCGCAATCTGGGGGTCATCCACCTTAGCATTGGGTTTAAACACACACCACTTCCTCTCCAAATACTTCACATTTTTAGCTTGAACTAAAGCCCCTGAATTTGTAGTGCCAAGATTTAGCGAGTATTTGGGTAGGCCATCATATGTAAATATTCCCCAGTGACGTTCAAAATTTCCAGGTTGAATGCTCTTAGCATCCTCATCAATTAAACTAAACAGATAGGCATCAATAGGCCCGGGCCTCATAGGGGTGCCTTTTCCTTCTGATATATGCTGCATGAATCCTTGGTTGAATCGCTGTGCAAGTTGTGCATTAGCATTGCGGTCACCATCAGTGGGCCAACCAATTTCTCCGATTATTATAGGGACGTTCCCAAAACCATTCTTCTGTAAAGCCCACACAAGAGTATCGTGATTTGCATCAAACATGTTGGTGTAGGTTGTCCCACCATCATTTAGAGGTGTTGCATTTCCATCAAAGAAGGCATATTCAACTGGGAAGTTGGGGTCAATATAAAGGCTTATGAATGGATAGATATTGATTGTAAAGGGACAACCGTTGTCGCTTAAGAACTTGACAAGTTGGCTCACAAAGCCATGGATTTCAGCTCGAAAATCACCACCTGATGGCAAGCCACTGGAGCTCTCATAAACATCAGCATTGAGGGGGCAAGTAACCTTTACTTTATTACCGAGGCCAGCTTTCACGAGTGCAGTTTGGACATTTTGCATAGCAGGAAGAGTTGTTCGAAGGTAAGTTCCATTGTAGGTTGTCAAGTAAGGTTCATTTCCAACTGCAACATACCTACAACAAAGTCAAAAGCTATGTGTAAACATTCAAGCCTAGTTTACTAAATGAACGAAATTTAACATTTTTTCTATATCAAGCTCCTGATAACAGACATCACATACAAGAAGAATATAGAGCAAAAAGGCAGAGAAAGAAAATGAAGACAGAAAAATAATCAATTCGGCTAAAATAAGTTCAACGCGATCGTAGTAACAAACTCAGCTCAGATGATTCAAGCAAGGTAAGACTACTTTGGACATGAAACGATGCATAACGCGCAAAAAATGAATGCAGGGAACACTCAAATTGACATAGATAGTTGTAGCTGCACATCTGATGTTTTCGCTGATGGGTAATACTGCCCCATCAAACAAATACAAAAGAATGACATTGCAGAAATGACAAAAGACGAATCACATTATAGATCTGACAGATCACTAGGTCATGTTAGAGCAGCAAAATCAAGCTGGATTATTCTTTCAACAACCAACTAGAAAATCTGATAGGGAATGCTGATTCGCTTCACAGCGGTGGATAACAGGTAAAAACTAGAGCTATGGACCATTGTTACTCGTGCACATTGCGAATAGCACATCATGAAGTGATGTACAGACCCCTCCTTATAGCTAAAGTTTTACACTGCCATTTGATCATGGACTGAACAACAGTGTTTTTAAAAGATTGCATAAACTGAAAATGATTAGAACCTTAGTGACAACACTCAATGCAGTGTGGTAGAAAACTGAGTAAGAGGGTCAACTCCTGCTGGCAATTGAAAACCTTAAGTTTTCTCATTGTGAGTTGATGCAAACCTTACCCCTACCCCAAGACACTCAATGCAGTGTGGTAGAAAACTGAGTAAGAGGGTCAACTCCTGCTGGCAATAGAAAACCTTAAGTTTTCTCATTGTGAGTTGATGCAAACCTTACCCCTACCCCAAGGGAGTAAAGAGGCTGTTTCCGAAAGGCCCTCGGCTCAAGAAGACAAAAGAGGCAATATATCAGTACCATCAAAAGAAAGCATGAAATAAATAACAGCATCACCAGAACTAGAAAATAGTCTTGAATTTAAGAGTGCATACATTATTTGAAAATGTGTCTTAACTGCCATGTGATTATAAGGACGAGCTAGTGCCAGTGGCAAGATGGTTCATGAATCCCAGTTGAGATTTACTCTTGGTTTTATACTGATACAACAACAACAACAACCACTACCCAGTATAGTCCCACAAAGTGGGGTCTGAGGAGGGTAATATGTAGACAGGCCTTACCCCTACCCGAAAGGGCAGAGAGGCTGTTTCCAATCGACCCTCGGCTCAGGGAAGGAAAGGAAAAATAAAAAGAAAAACAAAAGAACATTAGTAACTCCAGCGGAAATCGCATAAATAATTCTCTAAACATAAGAGCCCTAAATAAAATGGCATGCAATAATATCAACCAGTAACTACCATAAATAACTACCATAAGGGGGACACACTCCAATACACAAATCATCTATGGAGAGCCTTACCAAGCTCCATCCAACCCCGGGAAAGGAGTACAAAAATTCTAGAAGCCCCTATCCTACAATCCTAATACTAGACCTCCAGACTTTCCTATCAAGGGTCATGTCCTCGGAAATCCGCATTCTAGCCATGTCCTGCCTAATCACCTCTCCCCAATACCTCTTAGGCCTCCCTCTGCCTCGCCTCACGCCGACCACCGCCAGCCGCTCACAACTCCTCACCGGGGCATCAGGACTTCTCCTCCGCACATGTCCGAACCACCTGAGCCTCGCTTCTCACATATTCTCATCCACTGGGGCCACCCCCACCTTCTCTCGAATAACGATTTTATACTGATAGTTGATTAATTATGAAGCTGTATAGTTCGTTTTCGATACAAAATATGTTTTGCAACATGATAGCTGCACGCCTGCATATGAATGACTAAAATATGCCAGGTATACCTATATGTCTTTGGTTATGTATGAGAGAATAACATATAAGAGATTTGTACTATAGTTTCATGATAAAGTTGTGATATACTGTATCATGTGTGCACTTTGTGCCTGAAATCAACCCAAGACTAAGGCTGAGCAACTAGCTACTGCAGGATTGGACGTCTATCTATCTCACCACGCTCCCCTACTCCTATAAAGACTAGCGGAAGGAATGCTCTAGCCTCTAGTCATCTTTCTACGGCTCCTTCTCGTTCACCCCTTCGACGCTTTCCATTAAAAAAAAGGTGTGTCCTAGGTAAATAGCGTCTTTTAAAGTTTTGAAAAGGGGATGTTTGCTTTTTGTAACGATAGACCCACGATAGACAGGTCCCTAAACTTGTTTAAAATTTTCATTTAGACACTTAATCAAGAGGCCCGACTTATTAAGCACCTTATGTGGAAAAATGACACATCAACAAAGGAAAAAGAAAAGTCAAAGTCTGAAAAGAAAAGAGAGGGGGGAAGAGTTGACCAGGAAAGAAATTCCGCCAAAGCTTCATTTTCAAGCAACACCATTTTTTCCAATAAGGGTGAGTTGCCAATTTTTGTGGCAAGGAGTCTTGAATTTGACAAAAGAAGAGGAGCAAGGGGTGGCCTAATGAGAATCTAGAGAAGAAGATACCCATTTTTTTGGGGCAAAAACTCCTCTTCTTTTTTTCGGGTAAAACACACTAAGTTTTAGGGGAAGATACCCAACTAGCCATGTCATCAAAGTGCGTTCATTAGGTACATTTTCAACCACATAAGGTGTACAATAGGTTGTATCTGAGAGTCTAGATGAATTTTTTTAGCAAGTTCAGGGGGTCGTCTATATATTCTGCCTCCTATTTATTTTGATAAGATTTCTGCTACAAATATAAGATACTTTGAAATGCATTCATCGCTCACAGCGTCGACTAGCCTGATTTCATAGTAACTTATTCCTTTCGCATTTATAGATCTACCATCTTAGAATGCTACGCACACTAATACTCACCCAAAGATTTTGAAAGATGGTTGCTAATTGCTGGTCATGCTCATAATAAAGTTTATATATCAACATACATGCGCACTCTAGTGTACCAACAGCTTTCCCAAGAAAATTTCGGTCGTATCCACTTACCTTCAAGTCTTAGTCCATTTTGCCCATCAATTATTAATTACACGACTAGGACAGAATGCAATATTCTCAATCCCAGCGATCCCACGATATCTAACCTTTTAAAACCAAGACAATTCACTATTTCTAGAACCTAATGATGGCTTTACTTTGCATGCAATCCTTCTTATATTCTTGCATAAGCTTGTTTTGGTTCCTGAAGTTTCAGAATGAGCTTATGCTTAAGGTTAGGGTACACACAAAATTTCAAACTGCTAAGAAACTTATATAATGACAATTCAACAGCTGATACTAGAAAGAATCAACTAATTTGGATCCCTGTGAAGGAGAAGTATTCTTAACTGGGCATTTGCTATGTAATAAACACGCGATGTCATATCACAAGAACCTCATACCGTTCAAGTAGCCAACAATGTTACGGGTGTAACGAACTGAAAAAAGGAAAAGTGAAAATTCAATAGACAAAATTCACAACACTTCTTTTTTATTATTGTTAAAGAAAACTCACCACACAACTTTGGAGTCTTGTACTTTCTTTGTTCAACATTACAAGGTGATGCTTAGGATGGCAATAGAGACAAATCACTAAAGGGCAGCCCGGTGCACTAAGTTTTCGATGTGCGCGGGGATCCGGCGAAGTATTGGAGGACCACAAGGGTCTATTATATGCAGCCTTATTTCTGCAAGAAGTCGTTTTTACGGCTCGAAGCCGTGACCTCAGCAACTTTAACAGTTATGCCAAAGCTCCCTCGATAGAGACAAATCACTATTTGAAAGAAAAGAAAGACCACTAGAAGAACAAAGACAATTCAAAGAAGTGTGTTTTTTTAGGCACATTTGAAGCAAAAACACATCTCAAAAGGCAAAAGAGAAGAGAGCATATAGATAAAACTAAAAAAGAAGAAATTTTTACCTGATGTTGACATTGTTATTAGAGATGTGGACAGAAACATTTTTAGAAACCCATTTCTCAGCAGCTTTCAAACTACCCATAGTGGAAAGCAAGTCATTAGGAATACCAACCATAACTTCAAGTTCAGTACCAGCTTTCCCTAAAGCTTTAAGTGTGTCATAATCTGCATCAAATAGCTTAACTTTCCGGATCCCATTTTCTCTTAGCATTCTCACTACTATTTCAGGAGGCAAACGGTGTGTTGACTGAGTTCCCCAATTAGCTCCTATTCCACTCACTGGAGAAACCAATACAATAAATAACACCACCCCAAATGATTTTGACCATGGAAATAACCCCATTTTAGAGCTCTTTCCTTTCTATTCACTAAACTAATTAAGGGTAATAGAGTTTTGTTCTATATTCCAAACTGAGCTGTAAGCTACCAAAAACAGTTGATTCTTGTCTTCAAAATCTGAACTTGGACAGCAATGAAAGATTCTTGTTTACAGCTCAAAAAAAAAACTGTATAGAGTATCACTAAATTTCCACCTCCACGAAACAGAATGGAAAAGAGAAAAGTTTTGAAATTTTAGTGAGAAGTGGAAGAGGGAATCACCCAAGAAAAGGGTAAAGAGCAGAAAATGGTTTTTCCCTAGCCAAAAAGGAGATACTATTTTTTTATAGTTTCTGCAAAAGGCATATATAAGAGACTTATCTATAAGAATAGAAAATGGCCCAAGTGAGTCACAAACATTATGAAGTGAATAAAAACAACAACAACAATTCAGTATACGCATGTATTTTGGAGAGAGGAGCGTTTACGCACACACCTTAACCTATGTGAGATTATTTCCAAATAGACCTCGACATCTTTCCTCCAAGAACTTTTCACCTTGCTCGCTCTTGAAGACTCGAAATCACAACGAAGTGAATAACGATTACTAGATATTTAATCCAGTTATGAAGCATGAAAAACACAGCTCTAAAAATCCAAAGCACAGATAAGAGAGAGAACGTGCAATTGTACTTAGGGTCATCTGGGGTGAATAATAAAACCAGAAACAACGGTCGTGACGGTCTCATTGATATTATTAAAAGAGTTGTCTCTGTCAAAAATCAGAACCGATATAGGTGTGTTTGTTACGAAATAAAATATTTTACGAAAAATATTTTAAATTTTTTTATGTTTGGTTAGTTTTTAGATATTTAAAAAATATTTTAAGTATGATCCCACATACTGGGATCATAGTGGATTTGTTGTTGTTATAATATATTTTACTTTATTTGGAGTAAAATATTTTCCCTATCAAGACAAAAGGAAAATATTTATTAAAACTTTTTTTCAACATTTCAACCATATTCCTCATCCCCACAAATTCACCCCCACACCCCACCC
>MU790158.1:75932-103087 GCA_026770625.1 Nicotiana glauca
ATGATAAATAAAAAAATATTTATTTTCATTTTAACCAAAAAAAACACTTTCTTTTCATAATATAGAGAAAATATTTCTTTGTTTTCAATAAAATAATATAGTAAAATGTATTTTCTTTCATTTCAACAAAATGAGCATTTTCTTTTTATGATGTGGAAATGAGTACTTTATTTTCATGTTATAGAAATAGTATTTTCTTTTTCAACCAAAAAAAGAATATTTTCTTTTTAATTACGGAGCACAACTTTCAATGTTATTTTTGCGTTAAAAAGTAAAGCAGCACGTTAGTTTCCTTAGATTTGTGTAAATTGTTAGAAGAATAATTAAACTCTTGAAGAAAATATTAGGTATTTGGGAGGAGAAAAGGGGGAGGACACAGGAAATATAGGGAGTTGGGGGAAGGAGGGGGACGAGGAGAGTAGCATAAAAAATATTTTTTTAGAATAATATTTTTTACTCTCTAATCAAATATTAAAAAAATATTTTCCAAAAAAAAATTTCACTCACCAACCGAATAAAGGAAAATAAATAATAAAACCAGAAAAACTTTTTTAAGAAAACATTTTCCTTTCGTACCAAACCTAACCATAGTTGTATGGGTCAGAATTCGATCTCACGGTAATTAACGGAGTTAATCTCATCTTAAGCTAATCCATAATTAATAAGTGGTATGGCCACTTATTCATAACCGGATTCGGCCCTTGTCCGATTTAATCTACGAGGGCACGGCCCATTCATTCCCCTATGTGGACGGAACCTCAGCGCGGCCGCGGCCACTTATCGCCAGCTCACGAAGCTCACATCTATAAATACTAAGAGTGGAAACCTTAGAAAGGGGGGCTTCTTGGTCACTATTCCCGAGAGAGAGAAAACACACAACAGTACCCATATTATGGGAAAAGGAACATCATTGTAAGGCTCTGAACCTCTCCATGGAGAGGCAGATCAACTCCACACTATCAATAAAGGCTTTTAATGTTTCTCCTCTTAATTTTGAGCACTTATTTTCATGTTCTTCGCTTGGTCCAATGGATTATTACGATTTGCTATGATTTTTCCGTAATTTATTTGTATTGTTTTGCACTCATAAAGCACACGATAACTTTTGAGCGAATAATTTGGCGTCATCTGTGGGGATTTCATAGCAAAATCGCATAGTTCTTCCATGGACCAAAAGGAAAGAAACGCCTGAAAAGGAAGAACAACCCAGCTCAATACAGCCAAAGCGGCATATCAGACCGATGGAACTTGAAGATCTCGAATCGAGATCCAATTCCTCTGTCTCTCATGTATCGGATAGTGCAAACAAGAAGAAGAAGCCCCCCTTTTGGGGAGAATCTCCGTAAGAGATCTCCCACATCCCTGATAAGGGCTCCAGCCGAAAACTGGCACGGAGGAATCTCGAATCGAGAATTGCTTCAAGACAGCCTACATACCTCGATTGGGAAGATAAAGATTAAGCTGCTCAAGATCTCGAATCAGAGCCGAGCTTCAGCTCTCAAAAACCCACAAACCAAGACAGGCTATGCGCCTTCACCAAAAAGTTCAACTACGGTTGAACCGGAACTCCGGCTACGTGCCGTCTCCGATTAGTTCAACTACGGTTGAACCAAGACAGGCTATGCGCCTTCACCAAAAAGTTCAACTACGGTTGAATCGGGACTCGGGCTATTCGCCTTCGCCAATTAGTTCAACTACGATTGAACCAAGACAGGCTATGCGCCTTCACCAAAAAGTTCAACTACGGTTGAACCGGAACTCAGGCTATTCGTCTTCGCCAATTAGTTCAACTACGATTGAACCAAGACATGCTAAGCGCCTTCACCAAAAAGTTCAACTGCGGTTGAACCGGAACTCCGGCTACATGCCGTCACCAATTAGTTCAACTACGGTTGAACCAAGACAGGCTGTGCGCCTTCACCAAAAAAATTTAACTACGGTTGGACCGGGACTCAGGCTATTCGCCTTCGCCAATTAGTTCAACTACGGTTGAACCAAGTCAGGCTATGTGCCTTCACCAAAAAGTTCAACTACGGTTGAACCGGGACTCAGGCTACTCGCCTTCGCCAAAAAGTTCAACTATAGTTGAACCGGGACTCAGGCTATTCGCCTTCGCCAATTAGTTCAACTACGGTTGAACCAAGACAGGCTATGCGCCTTCACCAAAAAGTTCAACTACGGTTGAACCGGGACTCAGGCTATTCGCCTTCGCCAATTAGTTCAGCTACGGTTGAACCAAGACAGGCTATGCACCTTCACCAAAAAGTTTAACTACGGTTGAACCGGAACTCCGCCTACGTGCCTTCTCCAATTAGTTCAACTACGGTCGAACCAAGACAGACTATGCGCCTTCACCAAAAAGTTCAACTACGGTTAAACCAGGACTCAGGCTATTCGCCTTCGCCAATTAGTTCAACTACGGTTGAACCAAGACAGGCTATGCGCCTTTACCAAAAAGTTCAACTACGGTTGAACCGGGACTCAGGCTATTTGCCTTCGCCGATTAAGTTCGACTACGGTTGAACCAAGACTCAGGCTATGTGCCTTTGCCATCAAATTCGACAAGGTTCAACAACAGTTGAACTGGAACTCCGGCTACATGCCTTCGCCAATAAGTTCAACCACGGTTGAACCAAGACTCAGGCTATGTGCCTTCGCCATCAAATTTAACAAAGTTCAACAACAGTCGAACTGGAACTCCGGCTACGTGCCTTCGCCAGTAAGTTCAACCACGGTTGAACCAAGACTCAGGCTATGCGCCTTCTCCATTAAATCCAACGAGCTCGACCTCGCTCGAACTACAAGGACGGACGCCTTCGTCCTCAAATTTAGCAAGTTCAACCATAGTTGAACAGAGACTCGGGCCAAACGCCTTCATCAGTGAAAGCAAAGCCTGACTTCCAACGAATCGAAGCACAGGATAGGCACCCTCGCCATTTAAGTAAGTACTCCCAACTCGAATTAAGATTTGGGCCACGTAAAGTTCGGCCCCGGTCAAACTACAAAGCCGTATTTTTTACCATCACGACCGGTAGTTCGACCGCGTCCGAACTGGGACTAAGGCTAAATGCCTTTATCGCCAAATAATGGCTAAGACTCGCCCGCACCGAGTCGAAGAAGCAAGGACCCTAATAACCAGAAATTAACATGCCTACCAGAGTCAAACTCAGCAAACCATCCCTTGAACACGCGCAAAAGAAAATTTATATATTTACAAAGTCAATGACGGGTCATCCCCGCTTACACCCAGCCAAGGCCGGTCAATAAAAAATAAAAGAGAAGAAAAATAAGAAAAACCTAAAATGCCAAACGGCGAACGAAACAAAAGAATATACAACAAATCTTTCTACTCGGCACCACCCGCGCCATCATCTGCACCATCGCCAACCTCTAGCGTTGCCGCATCAAAGCCACAGTCAGTACGGGCCTCACGAGCCTTCTGACGCGCTTCCTCGAACGCAGTCTCGGTCACGATACCGGCCTCCCACAAATTCTTATATACATCGCGTTGGGCCTCGGCAAAAACCCAAAGTTCGCGAGCCTGGTTGGAAGGGGCAGCCTGGTCCCGTAGGCGCTGATTCTCCCCCTCCAAGGCTGCAATCCGATCCGCCATGGCTTGGGCGTCCCACTCAACGACCCCAATGCGGTCCTCTAGCCCCGCCTTTCTAAAGGCTGCAGCAGCTCCCTCCAACCCCCACTCCCTCTCACGAACACGAAGCGCCTCCTCCAACCCTGCGGCCTTCGTCGAAGCGGTCCCTGCCTGCTGCCTCAAAGCCGGGACTTCACCCTCCAATGCGGTCATCTTCTCATTCCATGCCGCAGCGGCCTCCGTTGCCTTGGCCTGATCTTGGTGCTCCCTCTCAGCTGCGTCCCGTCTTCCCACCTCAAGCTCTTCGTCCTTCTGATGAAGCCGCTCCTCGAGGGCGCGCGTTCTGCCAAGTGCCTGCTGCACCTGAAGCTCCTACCTCGCCAGCTCCTCGACCAAGGCCCGGCTGCAGGGGTCGTTCCTCAAGCGCTCGCGCATCTCCCGGCACCAATCTCGGCAGCGACGGTACTTCTCCAACGCCCGCAAAAAGACCCCCGAGCGGGTGCGGGCTCGGCGGATGCTCTCCACCTCCAGCAGATAAGACTGCAAAGCAAAAACAGCGATTACGGTAAAGAATAAACTAAGGCAAGGAAAAAATGTACTAAGGCCGTAGTAACGTACCCTCAGGCCCATCACGGCCACTTCATTCATTAGTCTGATATCTGTGACGTCCCTCAACTACGCGTTCTTGGTCTCCGAGCATAGCACCTCAAATAGCGACACCAAGCTATTCCCTTGAAGCAATAAGTTCGACTCCGCGGGAACCTCAATGAAGCGAGATCACCCCTCGGCCCGCATTGTTGAGTTGGTGAGACCTTCTTGAATCATACGGACGTCATCAGGATCCAAGTCGGATTCGGACTCGTATCCGTCTCCTCCAGCGTCACTCCCTCCTCCTGCCGCCCGTGATATCGAGGCACCCGCCATAGCCGCTGAAAGAGCGCTTGGTTCACCAACAATAACAGTCGCTGAAGAACTACCTCCCATCTCAGTGATTGGAACCACCGATCGAGTCACAGAAGCAACAGTATCATCATGGCCTAAGCCAACCGGGGCAACCCCCACTGTTTGTCCGCCATCAAGGCCAGACGCCGCAGCCGCACTCCTCTCCGTATCTGTTAGGGGGAGTCCAAGTTAATCACCATAGGGGGAGCCGGCACGAACGCAACCCTCCGCCTTACCAACGGCCTCTCCTCCTTCTCCTCTTCCTCCTCCTCCAACTCAGTTAAGGGCGACTCCGCCCTAGGGCGCACACCTCCCGACATCCCCTCGACCCAAAATGCAGCCCGTACTGGAGAATGAGCTGCTGAAGATTCAACCGACACCGCCCTCGGTAATAGGCACAGCATCGGCGCTGCCATAAGCCGAGCGGTCACGCCAGGCCTACGAAAAGCCAGCTGAGGAGCCTTGACGCGGTGTGCCCTTCCTAATCATAGAAAAACAAAGTTAGTAAATAGAGACGAAATAGAACGAAAAAGTAGAAGTCGAATTCTCACTGGCTGCGGGCCTAAAACCATGCCTCGCCCAGAAAGACGCCCATGTGCGTATCCCCGCTGTATGGGGGAGTACGGCCTCGACCCACTCACGTATACAAGGCAATGGGGTCCGCGGCGACCTGTCGGCTACAAAAATGACACGATTTAACGCTCATGATCACGAATCATAAAGAGGGGAAGAAAGGGGAATTCGACCACTAAAGAACTTACGCGCATGGTTCCAAGCCTCTGGGAACCCAGTAGCATCTGCCACCAGATGCCTGGTCCTGATATAAAAGAAGTGCTCGAAAGGGCGAGGGTCGACCTCTTCATCCAATCTCATGACCAGGCCCCTCAACCCACGAGGACACGCCCGAATCATGGTGCCACGGACTCTCTGGGGAGCGTAGAGACTAAGCACATGCTGCAGAGTGACCTCCCTACGGGCCAATTCCATGTACTTGAAGAACATTTCCAACAATTTGTAGAGAGAGGGAGTGAGCTGACCCGAGCATACCCCGTAACAGCGACAGAAATCCACCACCAGCATTGGGAGCGGGATCTTGAACCCCAACCTGAAGGGATAGGCGTAAAAAATACAGTATCCCCTATGGTCGGTGTGGACCCTCTCCTCGCTTCTAGCGAGAACGATGTCTACATGGGTGGGAATGAACCCCTGTTCCCGTAATCGGGCCACCCCAATTTCCCCCATTAACGGGGCTTCATCCACCGGGTCCTCTCCACCGTCGATGGTGAAATTAATCGCCGGACCTCCGGGACGAGAAACTACCTCGCCAACCGACGGAACCTCTCCGGTCTCTAACTGTTCTGTACCCCCCATTGCCGGAGGTGGCCCTTCAACTGCCTGAGAGTTGACCGAAAAATCCATCGGAAGAGCATCATGGGAAGAACTGCCTGCCATTGTTGATCTACTAAAGAGGAAGGGATGGAATTCGGCGGGCAAGACAAAGGTTATCACAATCAAGGAAAGAAAGGAGAAGATGAATTAGCAGAATGAAAAAGTTTCTTTAGAATCTCTCTCAGATGAACAATGAAGATATGAGAAATGAATGCCTCAACCCACCTTTATAGGCAACGTAAATGTCTTTCGCCAAACCCAATAGCCATCATTAACTACACGGCCAACCGTAAAACGGTTCGGTTCTGCCGAAGCATGCGTCATTATGACAAGCTCCACGAAGCGACCTCTCAACTATCCGCCAACATCTTGCCGCCGAAATAATCGCAACGGCCTGCGAATGTTGAAAGAATGTGCCGCACGCCTTCAAAATTCTGGACATGACCAAATACGTACCCGGCGCATACTTATTCCCCACGGCCGCATCACGTATGGTCCGTCCCCCGACGTCAACGACTATGATCCCAAATAGATGAGAGGACCCGAACGTAACAAAGTTCGGTCTCGCTCGAATTGTGTTAAAACGTCATATATCTTCGCCGAGAAGATGCATTCCGTCTTGATTATACGGCGACTTGGTAATTTTATAACACGACGCCGACATTCCACAAGGTTTGGTCTACCCCCAAAAGGGATTCGGTCTCAATCGAAGCAGTAGTCGACCCCTTTATTCGAGTTTTTCAAATCACAATCGATGAAGTCCGCTCATCGAGCTCGGCCGAAACACGACCTCAATAAGCGGAGGGACTAACTGTATGGGTCAGAATTCGATCTCACGGTAATTAACGGAGTTAATCTCATCTTGAGCTAATCCATAATTAATAAGTGGTATGACCACTTATTCATAACCGGATTCGGCCCTTGTCCGATTTAATCTACGAGGGCACGGCCCATTCATTCCCCTATGTGGACGGAACCTCAGCGCGGCCACGGCCACTTATCGTCAGCTCACAAAGCTCACATCTATAAATACTAAGAGTGGAAACCCTAGAAAGGGGGGCTTCTTGGCCACTATTCCCGAGAGAAAACACACAACAATACCCATATTATTGGAAAAGGAATACCATTGTAAGACTCTAAACCTCTCCATGGAGAGGCAGATCAACTCCACACTATCAATAAAGGCTTTTAATGTTTCTCCTCTTAATTTTGAGCACTTATTTTCATGTTCTTCGCTTGTTCCAATGGATTATTACGATTTGTTATAATTTTTCCGTAATTTATTTGTATTGTTTTGCACTCATAAAGCACACGATAACTTTTGAGCGAACAATAGTGTTGAACAGTTTTGAGCTATACAGATTATAATTTATGTGGCTCACTTGTTTTATTTTATTTCAAAACTAATGTGGCTCACTTGTTTTATTTTATTTCAAAACTAATGTTATCTTATTATATTTTGTATGCTTTTCATTTTAATATTTTTATTTTATTCTAAATAATATTTCTTTAGGTATGATTTTTTATATGTGTAGGAATATATATACTTATACCAAATTTGAAACAATCTCTCATCGATGTACTAAAAAGTTGGTCAAGAATAAGGACAAATATTGCTCTGTGTTTGCTGTGTTTGGACTTTAAACTCTAATGTTTAGCTTCAAGTTTCTAAATACAATCTCGATATACTAAAAAGTTGTCAAATATAAATATGAGTATGGACATAATAAACACACGCATCAAAATTTTCTCTATTCTGGTATCTGCACTAAATCTTGTTACACAGAAGAGTACACTTCTTCTAATGAGCACGTCATGTATTTATATAACATGATTTTTAGCATTCTCGGTAAGAAAATTATTTCATAGCATTATCATAAAGAGAATGTGATCAAATTATCTTTAATAAATTTCTTGATGATTAATCAATATATTTGCCTCCTTCACATAGCAAGTAATTAGTGCATTGAGATATACAATGATATACACATATACGTATGTAACATATTTTGGATCCCCTTGTATCAAGAAAAACTGCACAAAATGTACCCTTGAGCAGAAATATTAGAAAAAGGGAAAGAAGAAAGAGACATTTTCAAGTTAAGGCCGTTTTTGTTCTGAAAGGTGCTTGGCATTTTCTGCAGAAACAGCCTACGAAGCCCTACATATGACGTGTCTGACGCTGAACTAACGGCGTTACTTTTGTTCTTATCCTACTGTTTGCTCTCTACGTCATGTTAACGGTGGCTCGTTAATGGCTAGTTGATTTAAGTATACTTTTGGCCAAATACATACACAACCCATTAAACTTAATTTATTATTTTATTTTGGCACTCTAACTAACTCTTGTTTCATTTTGGCCCTCCAACTTCATTTTTTTTGTTCCACTTTAACACAAAAATTTTTTCCCCAAATAAAAATATAGCAGGTGCAAATATCCAACTGCTACCCCCCCCCCCCCCCCCCCNTCGTTTTTTCTGCCCACATCCCGGGAAAAAATATTTTTTTATATATATTTTCAGTAATAACTACGGGTTCAACTGAACTCATAACTTTCGACACAGAATAAAAATTTGTATGTAAAATTTCATTAAAAATGTAAAAAAAATATATATGAACCCATAATATTTAAAAATATAATGGGTCCTTTTGTTCCACTTTGACACAAAAACTTTTATCCAGGCAAAAATACAGCGCAGACAAATCCCGGCTGCTACCCCCACCACCCGCATTTTTTTTTGTAATTTCAAATTATTATTTTTTTCGTTTTTCTGCCCCCTCACGTGGAAAAAATATTTTTATATATATATTTTCAGTAATAACTATGGGTTCAACTGAACCGATAAATTTCGACGCGGAGTAAAAATTTATATGTAAAATTTTATTAAAATTGTAAAAAAAATAGATATAATCCCATAACTTTAAAAATATAATGGGTTCAATGTTAAAAATATTAAAATTGAATCCATATGATTTAAATTCTGGATCCGCCTCCACGTTGGGAGTATGAAAAATAGTCAGCTTTCGTATCAAAGTGGAACAAAAAAAATGGGGTTGGAGGGCCAAAATAGAACATGACTGAGTTAAAGTGCCAAAATAAAAATTTTAGCCAAGTTTAATGGGCTGTGTATGTATTTGGCCATGGAAATTTGGCTGAAAAATGGTCCCCCACGCGCCTAAAGGGGGAGGCAAATCACACACTAAATCTAGTGAGCTTTTGTGTTAAAGTGGAACAAAAAAAATAGAGTTGGAGGGCCAAAATGGAACAAGAGTTAGTTAGAGTGCCAAAATGAAATATTGGGCTAAGTTTAATGGGTTGTGTATGTATTTGGCCTACACTTTTTGTCTTGCACTATTACTCCATTCTTTTTTCTTTTTTTTTTTTCATGTTGTTTTTTTCTTTCTTTTATTCCATTCTTTTGTTACTTTTTTTTTTGTTCAAAAGAAATATGTAATGTAAACATTATTTCTTGTAATTTAACCTACTATTTAAGTTAATAATTAAATACTTTTTCAATGTAAAAATCACTCGAAAATTCTCTTGTTAAGGATTGAAGTTAAATATGATATTTTACGTTTGATGCTTTTTCTTGCTTTCTTTTTTGGGAAAGATTCCTTCATAACTCCAAATCAGTTTTTCTTCTCTCAAAATTTACTTTTTTCGTTCTTAATTTTCTCATTGTTTTATCACGATAGTAATTCGAGTTTCGTTGTTCCATTAAAAAAAATAAAGGACCAAAAATGCCCCTCAATTGTTGAAAATAGAGCAAGTTTGCTCTTATTTTGAATTTGGTCTCGCACATTCTTATCCATAGTGAATTTATTCAGATTTACCCTTACCTATGAGAAGTAGAATAAACGGACTAAGATTGTTAGAAATTGTATCTTTGAACCTCATCTCTTTGTCAGACTAAGATAATCTCTTATACGGATTAAAAAATTTTATTTAAGAGAAGTTTGGAAAAAAATTAAGAGAAGAAAAGCGAGCATACGGGTCATGGGTTCTAGGGCGGTTTGGAGTTTTTTTTATTTTTGTACTGGTTCTTTTTCCTAAAATATGCCACGTGTCCCGACCGTTAAAATAGGGGCAAATATAGAACTTTAATGGAAGGCATAGGTAAACTTGGACGGAAAGTATAACGAGGGATAGGATTGAACAATAAAATAAAGTATAGGAATATATCAGGCCCTTTTCCGTATTCAAAATGTGTCACGTGTCCCGACCGTTAAAATAGGGGTAGATATAAAACTTTGATGGACGGCAGGGGTAAATTTGGACGAAAAGTATAACGGGGAACAGGATTGAACAATAAAATAAAATAGAGGGATATATCAGGCCCTTTTCCGTAGAATAAATTTATCTTCCATTTGACTTTGGTCTCAAATATGCCTTATCATGACTAAATTGGTTCATATTTACCCCTCAAAATTATCAGACTTCCAACTTTTATTTTTAGCTGCGTAAATATATTTTATTTTAAGATGAGGTGCCACATTGCAAGATAATAACCTCAACCCAAAAATTTCCTGCAAAAAATTTAATCAGATAATTACATAGATCTAATGTAGTTTAAAGATCCGAAATAAATTTCAGTGCTCATCATATTTATGTCTTTTCCCTATTTAATATTTTTAACTCTCCTGAACTTTAAAAAAAATTAAACAGAACACTATTTTTAGAAAACTACTTTTTCATTTCAATTTCGATAATGTAGTTTGACTTAGCACAAACTTTAAAGTAAAAAAAAGATTTTTGAAACATGTGGTACTAAAACCCTAAGAGGCAAAAGCTTAAATGAGTCATGATATTTGTGTGGCTATAAAAACTTTTCATTAAGGGTAAAATTGTTTCTAATTATAGAAATATGTCATTCTTTTTTTTACGGACTAATAAGGAAAGTGTGTCATCTAAACTGAAACGGAAAGAATAATATTTTTCATGAAAAATTAATTGATCTTCAAAAACCCAAATACAAGTTTAAATTCTTAAACGAGTGAAAAAAATTGAATGTAAATAGAGAAATATGCACACTTAACAACAATTTTTTTTATTTGTGCTAAATAAAAAAGATCTTTGAGCAAGGGCTAGCTTTTCAACAGGCGAAGAAAGGCCTCACCAAACACGATAAAAATATTACAATTATTGTCATACTGGAAAGAACAAAATTCATAAATATTAATTTTATTTCTTTGAGCCAAATTTATGCATATAATTTTGTTGGTGAAAATCAATTACAGTTTAAAAAAAAATGAACAAAATAAAATATCTTTAGGCTGAGGCGCGGATATCTCGCTCTCTTTAAGGAGATTCAAGCCCGCTGCAGCAAAGTTTTTCACTGGTCCAGCAGTAATCCTCTTGACCTGTCTCCCCCAGGATACAACAGTCCGATCACGTCGTATGACTCGAACAAACTCTGGACAAGTTGTTGCGTCCAAAGCTCCACCAAGATGAACACCTTCCTTCAACAAAAGTAAAAAAAAAAAACTCTCTTCTTCTTTTTTCACAACTTTAACTTCACTTTATAGAAACACTCTACAATTATTTTTTCATGCCACAATATGGAAGAAAGACACATATTTATAGGTGTAGGAATTCTTCCTTGAATTAAATTGGAAGAAAGTGGGGTAATAAGTTATGATATCATGGAGAACGTGGGATAATTAGTGTTAGAACATGGGAGAAGAGTTACAAAAGAATTATGACCATTTTCTACTTTATGGAGTAGTGGGAGTTATAGGAGTTATGGGCATTTTCTACATTATGGAGTAGTGTGAGTTATAGGAATTTTTATTTTAATAATGAAATACAATTACACTAACATTGCCCCACTCATTTTAATATTAAAATATATAAGATAGTTTACCAGTTGAAGGGAGACTATCATGAATAATGAAGGTGTACTCTGCAATGAACCTACACTTAGCAAAACAGCAATCTTCACTCCAGAGTCAGTAGTGGTCTCAGACTTGAACTATTGCTGCTTTAGGAAAATTAAATATCATTGCTTACACATAATAATTTGTGTTGACATGATCTTTATTAGCCAGAACATTACGGTCTTGTGCTATCCCGATTTTCATGAGGGTTTTTGAGAACAAGTCCAATTCTCAAGCGACCTACTTCCACACTCACATAGGTGAAATCTGTCAAGGGTGCTCCTGTAACTCTAACACCCTACTCATACGAGCTACAGATTTTCATTAAGAGTTAATAAAACTCAACCTCGGAAATCATTACAGGTTAAATGCACTCACACCATAGGGATGGAATAATAATTAAAATAGTGCATTTTAAACCAAGCCATCATATGATTCGTCCTTCCCATTGAACCTAGTTATAGTATCTCTAGTCCCCAGGTTGGGTTTCCTCAAATATGACTTATGAGCTTATGGGCTTCAATCTCATCCCCTTCGATGTACTCCAGACCCTTTCTCTTGCTATGGCCTTAATCAGTGGATCTGCAAGATTATCACAAGATTTAACATAATCAACATTAATGGTACCGCTTGTCAAATATGATCTCATAGTACTATATTTTTTCCTTATAGGTCTGGATTTATCGTTGTAATAACGGTTTTGTACTCTACCAATTGCAGCGGTGCTATCATAATGAATTAAAATAGGAAGAATTAGTTTTTCAAAATAAGGAATTTGAAATAATAAATCTCTCAACCAATTCGCTTCCTCACTGGCTGAAGCTAAAGCAATTAGCTCAGCCTCCATGGTAGAGTGAGCAATTATTGTTTACTTTTTTGATTTCCGACAAATAGCACCACCTCCCAAAGTAAAATTATAACCTGTAGTAGAACATGAATCACCAGATAAAGTGTTCCAATCTGCATCAGAAAGCCTTCGAGTACAACAGGATATTTTTTATAAAATAAGCCATAGGTTTTTGTACCAAGTAAATACCTCATAACTCTTGTTATGGCATGTCAATATTCTTTATCTGGCTTGTTTGTGAACCTGCTAAGTACTCCCATTGCGTATGCAATATCAGGCCGAGTACAATCAGTCACATATCTCAAGCTTCCAATTAAGCTGGCATATTCCTTTTGATTTATCACATCATTGTCACTTTGTACAGGAAATAAGTGAACACTTGAATCAAAAGGGGTTATAACATGCTTTCAATTAATAAAATTATATTTTTTCAAAAGTTTCTCAATATAATGTGACTGGTCAAGAAAAATTCCATCACATGTTCTAGTAATCTTCATTCCAAGAATGAAATTTGCCTCTCCCAAATCTTTCATGTCAAAATGGCTACTAAGCATGATTTTAGTTTCTCCAATAACATTAATGTTAGAGCCAAATATTAACAAATCATCAACATAGAGGCAAACCATTACATGTGAATTATTCCAAGACTTATGATAGATGCACTTATCACATTCATTCGATTTAAAACCATTTTCTATCATGCAGGAGTTAAACTTTTTATGCCATTGCTTAGGTGCATGTTTCAAGCCATATAGGGATTTAGTAAGTTTATACACTTTACTTTCTTGGCCAGCTTCTATAAAACCCTCAGGTTGATCCATATAAATTTCTTCATTTAGGTCCCCATTTAAAAAATAGATTTTACATCCATTTGATGAACATGCAAATCAAAAATTACAGCAGTAGAAATTAAAAGTCTAATAGATGTAATTCTAGTTACCGGAGAAAAAAAAATTCTAGGCCTTCCAGTTGCTTAAAATCTTTAGCAATTAACCTAGCTTTATACTTATCAACCGATCCATTTGGTTTTAACTTTTTTCTTAGGACCCATTTGCACCCAATTATTTTACAATCTGGTGGTAAATCAACCAAATTCGAAGTTTTATTAGAAATTAATGACATCATTTCATCATTACAGCCTCTTTCTATAAAATAGCATCAGACGATAATAAAGCTTCTTTTATAGTAAGGGGGTCATTTTCAATATTAAAAACATAAAAATCAGGACCAAAATCTTTTTCTATTCTAGCTCTTTTACTTCTCCTTATCTCAAAAGCATCATTTTCTTCATTTTGCAAAATAGAAGTAGAAGAACTAGGCATATACAAAAAAATTATCTTTATCTCTTTGACCCCCACTATTTCTAGACTCAAATGGAAATTTATTTTCATAAAAAATAGCGTCGCCTAATTTTATAATTATATTCTCTTTCAGATTTAAAAATCTATAGGCTGTACTATTAGAAGCATAACCGAGAAAAGCACAAGTAATAACTTTTTTACCCAATTTTGTAATTTTAGGATCCATTAGCCTAACATAGGCTAAACAACCCCAAACTTTCAGATAACCCAAATTTGGCTTGTAATTTTTTCACAACTCAAATGGTGTCAACTTTTGTTTTCTTATGAGGCACCCTATTCAACACATAACATGCAGTCAAAATAGCTTCGCCCCACAAATTTAAAGATGTATTTGACTCAATAAGCATGACATTAATTAACTCTACCAAAGTTCTATTTTTTCTTTCAGACATACCATTTGATGCTGGAGAATAAGGTGGAGTAGTTTCATGAATTATTTTCAATGATCTAACAAAAGAACTAAATTCATTAGACTCGTATTCATGGCCTCTATCACTTCTAATTCTTTTTATTTTCTATCAAATTGATTTTCAACCTTATGGAGATAACTTTTAAAATTTTCAAACGCATCACTTTTATTTTTCATCAAATAAACATATGTGAATTTAGAGAAATCATCAATAAAAGTAATAAAATATCTATTTTCTCCACGGGTTAAAATTCTTCCAAGTTCACAAATATCAGTGTGAACTAATTCTAACAATTCAGATTTTCTTTCAACTTGAAAATGAGGCCTTTTAGTTATTTTGGCTTTACTACAAGCCTCACAGTTTTCAAAGTTCTTTTTAAACATTGGGATTAATCCTAAACTACTCATGATTCCTACATAACGATTATTAATATGACACAAACGAGCATGCCAAAAATTATTAGAAGAAAGCATATAAACAGAACTTGAAGAAGTTTTATTCATATCAACATTCAACTTGAACATCCCATCACATACATACCCTTTACCCACAAAAATACCCTTTTTCACTATTACATATTGATCACTTTCAATAATTTGTTTGAAGCAAGCCTTATTAAGAAGAAAACTAGACATCAATTTTTTTCTCATTGAAGGAATATAAAGTACGTCTTTCAATGTTAATACTCTTCCTGAAGTAAACTTCAACTCGACCTCTCTCTTTCCAAGCACCTGGGTTGTGTGAGAATCACCAAGCATGATGGTTTTGGGCTCCTCAAATGGAGTATACACTTTAAACCAATCTCTATCATAGAAAATATGATGGTTTGCTCCAGAATCAGCCCACCATCTATCAATATTTTCTACCATGTTAATGTCTGTTATCACTGTCACAAGTGGCTTTTCGGTAACGTTTGCCTGTGGTGTAGGACCATGTTTCCGAAATTTGCAAAATCGAGCAATATGCCCACTCTTGCCACAAAAAAAGCATGGTTTCACAATTTGAACTTGTTGATTCTGTGCTTGGTTGTTTGCATCATTATTCTTCTTGAGAGATCTACCATAATTTTTCTTAAAAGGTTTCTTGTTCGACTTCAAAGAAGTATTTTTGTGAGTTTCAGGAGTAATATTATTTGAAGTAATTAAATTTACCTTTGTAGTGACGGGTTGTAGAGTGATCTCTTCTGATTATATAAGTGCATCTTAACCTCTTTCCTCTTCTTCCATACGAATCCGCATTATCAACGTCTCAAGTGAAGTTTTTTTTGTTTGTGCCACATAGTTTTTTGAAATTTCCTCCATGAAGGTGGTAGTTTATCTATTATGCCACAAATAATAAGGTTGTCTCCAATTTTAATATCCTCGGATCTGAGCTCTCCAAGGATCATTATGTAGTCTTGAGCTTGGTCTACTACAGATTTGTTGTCCACCATTTGAAAATGAAAAAATCTGCTAGCAGCACACTTTTTCGCTCCTGTCTCCTCGGTATCATACTTACTCTGCAATGCTTTCCAAATTTTCTTTGCATTAGAGTAAGTTCTATCATAATAATCATAAAAATTATCAGATAGACGATTAAGAAGATAATACCGACACTTGTATGAGTCATCGTTGTATTTTTTATTTTTTTCTTGAAGGACAATTAGCTCATCATTATTCATGGAGGAGTTGTCTAATTTGCTTGGATTCGTCTCAGTTAAAACGTAAGAAACATTGAGAAGACTCAAATAAAAAAATACTTTACCCTTCCATCTCTTGAAATGAGTACCGTTGAAAATGAATGGCTTATTAAGATCTCCCACCTTGATATCTGCGAATTTTTCAACTGTAGCCATTTGAAATCTCCTTAAAATTATTGGTGAAAATACATTTACAGTTAAAAAAATGAATAAAATAAAATATCTTCAGGCTGAGGAGCATATATCTCGCTCTCTTTAAGGAGATTCAAGCCCACTGCAGCAAAGTTTTTCACTGGTCCAGCAGTAACCTGTCTCTCCCAGGATACAACAACCCGATCACATCGTATGACTCGAACAAACTCTGGACAAGTTGTTGAGTCTAAAGCTCCACCAAGATGAACACCTTCCTTCAACAAAAGTAAAAAAAAAAAACTCTCTTCTTTTTTTTTCACAACTTTAACCTTACTTTATAGAAACACTCTACAATTATTTTTTCATGCCACGATATGGAAGAAAGACTCCTATTTATAGGTGTAGGAATTCTTCCTTGAATTAAATTGCAAGAAAGTGGGGTAATAAGTTATGATATCATGGAGAACATGGGATACTTAGTGGTAGAACATGGGAGAAGAGTTACAAAAGAGTTATAGCCATTTTCTACTTCATGGAGCAGTGTGAGTTATATGAGTTATGGCCATTTTCTACATCATAGAGTAGTGGGAGTTATAAAAATTTATTTTAATAATAAAATACAATTACACTAACAAATTTCAATTGCATAGACTCAAAAGCATTGATTGATTGTCACAAAGACAAAAATTGAAAGAGATGAGAGCTATTAGTTATCGTTTGAGCAAAACAAAATATTTTACCATTCTCTTATATTTATGTGTATTTTGGAAAAAAAATCTACATATTTTTTTCTTCTTTTTGTTCTTCCTTTTTTATTTTTTAAAATAATACTCAAATAAATTTTTGATCCTAAAATAAAAGAATTGATAAAAAAAAAGTATCTTAGTTTTGAGGGGAGCAATCGCGAATGTGGAATCGCGTTTGTGGACTGCGTTTTGTGGCTGACACCATTTTGTTCTTCATGTTTGGTTGGGGAAGTCGCGATCGCGGTCACTGTCGAGCTGAAGCTTCACATTCGCGTTGGTGTCGCAATCGCATAGGGTCTGTGTCAGTCAGGGAGGTCAAGTGGCTTAGCATTCGCGTTCATGGATGGGCATCACGTTCACGTAGGCTCAAGAGTTGGTGAAGCATGATTGCGGGCAATTGGTCACCTTCGCGTGGTGTCTTTTGAGGCAGCTTTTGATTTGTGCTTCACGATCGCGAAAGGGCCGTAGTAAGACTTAAATATTCTATTTCAAAAGTTTTAGTTATTTTATAATATTTTGAGCTTGGAACTTGATTTTGGGTGATTTTTAGGGAATTTTCATGATTTGGATGTAGGAAGTATTCTTGACTCGGATTTGATTATTACTCATGATTCCATCCTTGATTTTAACATTTGATTTATGAATCTAAGTGAAGAAAATTAAGAAATTGGCAAAACTTTTTTAAAATAAAAAATAGGAATTTCCCCCGATTCGCGGTCGGGCTTGGATGAAACATGTATGGTTGGACTCGTATTCTAATGGGTGTTCGAAATTTAAGACTATATTGATGTTAGCAATATAGTAAGTTTTGAGTATATACAGTGAATTAGCAATTTTAGTAGAGCTCGTAGAGGTATGATTTGATTTACTTAGGTAGGTTAACACTAGTGAGTGGTTAACAGTTTAAAACACCGAATGTGTGTTAGAAACAAAAGAGTTAAAGTTAAACCCGAAGTACAGTGACAGTGGAACAATAAAAATAATAAAAAAATCAGCTAGGCAGTAAGAGATCCAACTATAGAAGAATAGCCTTTAAGAATTATCGAAAAGGGGTCTCCACAAGATTGACAGTGTGAGCAGAGTTAAATTATTAAGATTATGTATGATAGTTGTGAATATATTAGCTTTCCGTTATGTAAGTAATTTGTTTTTTCCTAGTACGAGAGATTTCTTAGAAGTATGTTGGAAAATGAGTCAGCATTGACATAAAGTTCAAAGAATGGCATAAGATAAGCAAAGTTCTTTGGATCCTAACAAAAGAGAAAGATCCATAAGTATGACCTTTGGTATAAGGAGGAGATGTGTAAATCGTCAGTAAGTCCAGTTGGAGATTTGAAACCCACATAGTTAGCTTGGGATATAAAACTATAAAATCATGCCCAGTTATGTATCACAAGGGTAGTGACATTGCACGAGACTCTAATATTCAGTGTATTGGTTAAAGACATAGCTTACAACAATACTATGTATTTTTAGGAAGTACCTTAAAAAGATAATCAAGTATGGAAGTATAGCTCATGATTGAGGCAGACAAGAGAACTCTGGTGAAAGAAGTTCACTGCTTAGTCAAGCTAGGAGTTCAACTTTCGGACATCGAAAATAATGGAGTTGTTGTCCAGAATAGGACTTGCTCCTTCTTATAAGTAGCCGAAGTGAGGGAGAAACAGTTTGATGATCCCTACTTGGTTTAGTTGAAAGAGGGGATTCACGGTCATGAGACAATGGCTTATGAACAAAGGGGGATGATGGTACTTGAGGTACCAAGATAGATTGTGTGTTCCAACCATAGACGGACTTAGTGATGGAGGAACATGTTAGAAGCCCATAATTCCAGTTATTCTCTCCACCTAGTTTTTCCAAAGATATATCATGATCTTAAGGAGATTTTATTGGTGGAACGACATGAAAAAGAATCTCGCAGACCTTATGTCCAAGTTTCTAAATTGTCAGCAAGTGAAAGTCAAGCAGCACAAATCCTAGTGTTTTACCATAGAATATACATTTTCTTTAGTAGAGATGGTAAATTTGGACCTTATAATAGGATTATATTACTTATTTGAAAAACGTGGTTTGTATGGGCGAAGGTATAGATTGACAATTGGTTGGTTTAAAGTTGGCCAAGAAGAGTTGTTGGGACCCGATTTGGTATATCGAGCTATGGAGAAATTCAAGTGGATTCAAGAGAATCTGAAGACGGCTCAGAGTAGCCAAAAGTCCTATTCGGATATGCATCGTAGATACCTAGAGTCTCAAGTTGATGATTGGGTGTTTCTAAAAGTTTTGCCTATGAATGGTGTTATAAGACTTGGGAAGAAGGGAAAGCTCAGTCCCAGATACATCAGGACATATAAGATCCTATGAAGGATCGAGCAAGTAGCTTACGAGTTAGAGTTGTCGCCAAAATTGGTGGTTGTACACCCAGTATATCACGTGTCATGTTATAACATTCGAGTTTTCAGTATTCAGATCTCATGTCACGATATGTTTTTAGTATTCAGATATTGTGTTAGAACATTTATGTCTTTAGTAATTAGTTATTAATGTCAGTTCAATGATCAGATATTCACGTCAGTTCAATACTTGATTATTCGTGCCAGTTCAATATGCATATATCCACATTAGTTCATAATTCAGGTATCCATAATAGACAGGTGTTCATGTATATGTTTCATGTTATGCGTATTATGATGCCCTATCCAGCTAGTGTTATGCTCTGTTAGCTGGTAGTTATTTTCGAAAAATGTAGAAGGTATCTATCCTTCTCATTCAGGACTTATATTATAATCTCCATGTCTTTCAATATCCAGTCAGCCCAATGTTCAGTTAGTTCAATAGCCATTTAGTTCAGTAGCTATTCAATTCAGTATCTCAGCACATCAGTAATCATGTATTCATTCAATTTAGTATGCATGTGTTCAAGATAGTACAATGTTCACATGTTTCCATCAGTCATGTTTAAGGTCTAAAGTAAGTCGTAGTTACAATCAGAACAATCATTCGAGGACGAATGATCCCAGGGGGAAATAATATAACACCCCGTAAATTCGGATTACTTGTGCATGCATTAAATGAGTATTAATGTGACCTTTTAACATGTGAAGTCCTATCGGGAGGAGTATGGGTGGAAAACGTTATTTTGGAATCAAGACCGATAATGAGCTGCATAAAATTTGATAAAATTGACTAAGTTTATGGGAGGTACGTTTTATAGCCAGACAATGCAAGGCAATGTAGCCTCAGCACCCTAGATAGTGCAAGATACAAAACTTCAGTGCCCCAGACAGTGCAAGGCACTGTAACTTCAGCGCCCTAGACAATGCAAGGCATTGTAGTTTTCCCGCCTCTTATGAAGCCTTGCACAGTTATTTTGGCGCCTCCAATAATGCCTCTGACCAACTTTGTTTATCCGAGCTATTTTTACTTCTTCCTCAATTTTTGGATATGTCCACCTATTTAAAAGCCCTACCTTGTTCCCCTACACCCAAACACGAAAACCTACTCTAGAAAGGGTAGCTCTCAAGAACCAAACTTCTCCAAGGTCCCTCCATCATCCAAGTTAAGTTATAACGATGATTCTAAGTTAATTTCAATTCTCCAACACCTTAATCACATGGGTAAATCCTTTCGATCATTAGATATTCTATCTAGATACCATTGTTATGAAAATAAATCCCAGAACTCGAATTTAAGAGGATTGAATGTCAAAAGGTAATGTTTCTACTCCCTAATCATTTATAATTATGAATGGATGAGTTTAGGGAGAATAGTAAATGGGATTGACAAAGAGAACCATAAGACTATGCTAGGGTTTTGAAATGTTGAATTATGATTGTTGTAAATATTTGGGTGATGAGAAATGGTGTTATTACATCTATTTGGGATTGTAGAATCACCAAGAAGTAGTAGAATGAGAACTTGGTGAAGAAAAGACCAATTACTAAGGGCTATGAGGCATTACGCCCAAAGGGTGTTTTATAAAATTCCTAAGTTACCAAAATGTGAGTTGTAGTGCTAATATTGGTTCCTCTTGAAATATATTGCCATAGATTATCGTTAAAAGAGCCGACGAAACATTGTGATACGCTTAAAAGGCCAAACTCAAGGTATGTGAGGCTAACTCTCTATGTTTGGGAATGTTAATGATTCTCCCTATACTACGTTTCTTTTTAAGTTATTAATTGACTCAGAAATATAATTAAGCCTAGTTCCTTGAATAGTTGCAGAACTTCTATTCTCTAGCTTCATAACTCATTCATGACTTTAATTTTGAATGTTGTGAGCTCAGTGCATTTTCAATATAGACTTGGTTTTGATGCCCCCGAGTCTTAGTATAGATTACTCATCATGTCATAAATAATTGAAGTTTCAGTGTTCATAATTAGTTCAAGAACACATGTCTCAATCTAGTCCTATTCAGTATTCCAGTATCTTGTAACTCAGTGTGATTTAGTATTTCAGTATCATGTATTGCAGTATGATTCTCAGCTCTTGATTTAAATTCCTAAATGTTGAACACCTGTATTTGGGCCTGAGGTCGTAGTTTAAGCTTTATCCATATTTAAATCTAAGGTCGTACTTGATGCTTTATGCATTTTTGGGCCTGAGGTCGTAATTATATATAAGTATACTTGGAACTGAGGCCGTAGCTTGTACACATATATATTGAGCAAGAGGCCATAGTTTATTCAGATAAATAGGTTGTTCATCATTCAGAAGAGGGAGTATTCATATCCTTACTTCCTTTGTTCAGTTCAGTTTCAACAGTTATCATTTTAGTTTTATGTTATTAGTTCTTAGTTATTAGCTAAGTTTCAATTTCACCTTTTATAGTTCATTCTTTCAGTTGTTTAACATACCAGTGCAATTCAAATATACTGACATTCCTTTTGCTGCTTATTGGGTGCACCGGATTGCATCGTATGTGACTAGGTGGAATTTGGTGTGGCTTGTCTGTCAAATAGCCTGTACTAGGAGAGATGAGATCATTGGACCTGTAATAAGTGCAATCGGGCTTAGATAAGGTACATTCAGATTAGAATTTTATTAACTAGCTTAGAGTTTCGCAATGGTTATGGTCGGCCAAGAGAACTCCATGACTTGTTGATTGAGGGAGTGGTTATGAGTTTCTACATGCTTACTACATCAATAGCAGTGTTGTTGTAACACCCCGTAGATCCGGATTAGTTGTGGATGTATTAAATGAGTATTAATGTGACCTTTTAACATGTGAAGTCCCATCGGGAGGAGTATGGGTGGAAACCATTGTTTTGAAATCAAGACCGATAGTGAAGTGCATAAAATTTGATAAAATCAACTAAGTTTATGGGACATACCTTTTATAGCCAGACAGTGCAAGACACTGTAACCTCAGTGCCAAAGACAGTGCAAGGCACTGTAACTTCAGCGCCCCAAACAGTTCAAGGTACTGTAACTTCAGCGCCCAAGAAAGTGCAAGGCACTGTCCAGGGCATCATTCTTAGCACCCCAGACAGTGCAAGGCACTGTAGTTTTGGTGCCTTGCACAATTATTTTAGCGCACCTAATGGTGCCTCGCGCCGATGTTGTTTATCCGAGCTATTTTTACTTCCTCCTCAATTTTTGGATATGTCCACCTATTTAAAATACCTCCATCATTCCCCTAAACCCCAAACACGAAAACCTACTCTAGAAAGAAGAGCTCTCAAGAACCCAACTTCCTCAAGCTCCCTCCATCATCCAAGGTAAAAACTAACAATGATTCTAAGTTAATTTCAATTATCCAACACCTTATTAATATGGGTAAATCCTTCCAATCATGATATTTGATCGAGACACCATAGTTGAGAAAAGAAACCTTAGAACTCGAATTCAAGAGGATTGTACGTCAAAAGGTGTTTCTACTCCCTAATCATTTATAACTATGAATTGATGAGTTATGGGAAAATAGTAAATGGGTTTGATAAAGAGAACCATAAGAATTATGCGATGGCTTTAGTTTGTTGAATTATGATTGTTGTAAGCATTTGGGTGATGAAATGGGTTAATTACATCTATTTGGGGTTGTAGAATCACCTAGAAGTAGAACAATGAGAACTTGGTGAAGAAACGACCAATTACTATGGGCTATGAGGCTTTACGCCCAAAGGGTGTTGATAAAACTCCTAAGTTACCAAAACGTGAGCCGTAATGATAATATTTGTTCCACTTGATGTGTGTGTGTGTGTGTGTGTGTGTGTGTGTATATATATATATATATATATATATATATATATATATATTATCGTTGAAAAAGGCAACGGAACACGATGATACGCTTAAAAGTCCAAACTCAAGGTATGTGAGGCTAAATCTCTATGTTTGGGAATGCTAATGATTCTCCCTACACTACGTTTCTTTTACGACTTATTAATTGCCTCAGAAATACAGTTGTTGATATCCAATTTTTCCCTATGTATTTTATATACCCAAAATACTTTCAAACTAACATATATATGCATACATAAGCATACCCAAGTGCTTTAGTATTTTTTCCAAAATTTTTAAGGATTTTCAAAACTAATTTATTGTTTATTTTAGCAATACAAATCCCATTATTATTTTCAAAATTATTCTTTTTGGTGAATAATTTATTTTATTCTTATATTTATACCAAAATATAATTAAGGTGATTTTTGTATATTTTTTGCAAATTTATTTGGTATTCTTAAAGCTAAATTGCATATAATTGCAATTATAGCTTATTTTACGAATAATAGTATTTTATAATTGTAAAATTAGTTCCAATATTTTTTAATTAATATTTATATACTATTAATTGGTTCAGTACTTTTAATTTGCTTTTAAAATTATTTTACTATTTTTTATAAAATAAAAGGGAAAATTAGCTATTTAACATTTAACCTCATTTTATTTCAATTAAAGCCTCTTTTACATTTCAATTTTAACCCTTAACTGACCCTATCCTAACCCCAATCGGACCGACCCATTTTTAATTCGACCCAACTCATAACCCAATCCAAATGGCCCTACCCGGTTCCCACCTACCCTTTTAAATCTAGGCCGTTGATCATACAGATCAACGACCATAATTTACCTTTCCATAATTAAACTCAAACGACCTACCCTAATCCCTCATTTTCCATATCTCAGCGCCCTTGAATGCTCTCCACTCTCAAAACTCTCTCGAAGGTTCTTCGGAACCCTAGCCGTCTCCGACCTCTTCTCCACCATAATTCTACCGGAATCCATGGCTTTTTAGGCCATAGGTGGCCTGTACTCACCCCCTTCTACCATTAGATCATGTTTGTTCGAAGCTTCAAGGTCTGACCTCAATGGTTCTCCTCCAGACTTTCTTAGATCTATGGTTCTATGGCCTCTCCAACCATGATCCGGTGTATTCAAGCACGAGAAGTTTGATTCCTGATCTTTTCGACCCGGGATCTAACTTTTCCTAGCCTTTCTCATTTTTCTAGGGTTTCTTTGAAACCTTAAGCTGTTTGAGGTTTTTCTCTATTTATTTTCTTAGATCTATGCTATATATGTGTTCTACTAAAAAATTTAAATGCTTTTCACAATCTTTTCTTTCAAGATCTGTTTCGCTTCGATTTAGGGTTTACGAAAAGTTTTGAGATGTTTCTCTAACTCTTTCTTCTCTTCTGTGTATGAATCTGCCTTTGCTATGTTCCTGTTTATCTACCTCGCATGTTCTTCTCCTATGTTCTTATGTTTTCTTGATTATGCATGTCCTTATTGTGCTCCATTCTTCCTTCTACTGGTTTCTATTTCATGTTTTCACACGTTTATCTTATGTGTTCGTTACCCCTGTGTTCTTTACTGTATTTTCCACTAAGCTCTTAGTTCTTTATTCGCCTTTACTGGACCTTTGTTTGAATTTTAAACATGTTTCATCTACTATTTTAAATTTTGTGCTGCCTCTTTATCTTCTGAACTTGTTTAAGTTTCAAGCTTCTCTTAAAACGTGGCCTTTATGTCAGTTTTTCACTATGTTTGTTTCAAACCTGCTATTTTACCCGTTTGAATCTTTAAAAGAGACCTTTGGGCTTGTTATTTGTCTTATTTTCTCTGCATCTGATTCAGATTGAAAACCCCTAGGATTTGAAGGTTTTCTTTGGCGAGTTTGATTTGATGTTTGGGCTAGGGTTCTGCTTTGAAACCCTGAACTCTCACACTCATTCTGAGTTTATAATTGGACTGGAAACTCTTTGTTTATAACTCTGAACTTTTCTATGATAGTATTTTCTAATCAGCATGACAACTCCTTTTTGTTTGATATTCGTGTGCTTTATATATGAGAATTTCTTCTTTCAATAAAGGGTCTTGCCAATTATTGATTGATTTCGAATTCCTCTTGTAATGCTGATTGACTGTTATTTGATTTTCCTTAAGTAAAACCCTTTCTTCTCTTTTCTGGATTTGGTTCATTCGAACAAAGCCTGCAATTTTATTTTTACTGACTGTCTGATTGATTCCCTTTTCTTATTTTACATAAACCGTGTACCACTGGATTTTGCCTTAAATAACTCTTATGCATTTACCCTTTTTTTACTACTTTGGAAAATTCTTGATCAAATTCTTTCCTTATTTACTTTTACCTGTTTGAAATCAGAATCCCTAAGTAAAAGAGAACTTTGTGTGATTGATTTCTTGCCTGTTTCTGCTTCCTTCCTACATTATAAATACTTGGCAATTCTTTTTTAAAGACACGATTCGCAATCACCACAACTCTCTTCTAAACTCACCCTAGTGCTTCTTGATTGCAACTTGGCTTCCCTAAGTCTACTGCTTCTCCCTACTTGCTTAGCTTTCTGAAAACTGGTATGCCCCTTTTATTTAAATTTTTGTCTCATCCCTATGTGTTTATTTTATAGTCTCATACTTCTGTTGATGCTAAATATTTCTTTGTTCTCTGTGCTTCTACTTTCATGAAAATCCTTACCCCTTAACTCCCCCATTTATGTGCTGAGTTGAAACCTTGGCCTGACAGTATCCCAATTACTGCCCAGGCTATGGTTTGACCTTCAATAGGTCCTGGAGTCTCCAATGCTTTGGTAGTGGGCTGGTCAGGGGTGTGCCAGCATTATATGTTGCTGGGCATGACCACCAACCTGCCTTGGCATCCCTTAAACCCCTCTATTGCACTTACACTTGTTCCTAGACTCTAAGTTCTGCCCCCCTCTATGAGCCTTGCTTTGGGACCTTGAGTTCCCTCTCAACTTGGACCTTGGAGGGCTGGCTCTTCCACACTGCACCCTAATCCAATGTTTTGCAATGATACCTAGGGTGTGAGCATTGTCTGGAGTTCCTGAAACTCCTTGGAACTTTGACACACCCTTGGTAAGAGAAAGGCTTTGGAACATGATCCTAGTAGTTGGCTCATACCATATTATTAGACTTGGAGTTCGAATTAGGCTCTTTGGACGCAACTTAGGGGTTCTGATTGTAATATTATTTCTGATTTCTTTTCAAATCATTTTTGGTCTGTAATAAAACTCTGTAATAATCTCTGGGGTGATTAGTGAAAAAGGAAGGGGTAACATGTATGCAAAAGGGGTAGAAAACCTGCCTATAGGATTTCTTTAATTTTAGCATGTTATCATATAGATAACCTGTTTATAGAACTTTAATTTCAGCATGTTCTCATATAGATACCATGTCTATAGGATTTCTGCATGTAGAAAATATGGCTATAGGTCCTTTCTGATTCCTGCATATCCACTTCTCGCTATGCAAACGTTTATAGGGCTTAATGACCAAATAAAGCCATCAGATGTCATGTTCATGCAAAATTCAGCATTTAGATAGCATCCTATAGGGTTTCTGCACTTTTATTATATCTTCAAATGTGTTCTAAAGCCGACAAACGCTATAGAAAACATGTATATAGGAATTAATCAAATATGAATCGCCTTACTTGTTATAAGTCTAAGACCTGTAGTAATGATGAATTACCGGTTATAAAATTCATGGTCTCTTGCTGAAACACGTTCTCTTTTAAATAGCTGACAACGTTTTCTTAAATCAGCATGTATTGTTTTCCCAAACTTCTATATGCCATGCCTATAGGACATCACATAGGCAAATAAATACGTAGTTAATTAATTACGTTGGTATGAGCACGTGATTTTTGCCCCAAGAAATTAATTCCAAAATAAAAATACAAAAATGATTTTTGATTGCAATTAGTT
>MU790160.1:15948-85119 GCA_026770625.1 Nicotiana glauca
TATGTATGGCTAACTTTGATCCTTGTGAAATCGCCCTGTTTTGGTGTGCAAATAAATGGTATGTGATAGCTATGTGAATTGTTGTGAGACTCTTGTGATTGTTTTTGCTGGGTGATGATTTGGTTTGGTTAAAAAATTTGTGGTAAGAGTTGGAAAACAATTGATAAAAAGGAAATTGTAAATGATGAAATTGGGAACAATGGTGGAAATAACATATTTGGTTTCTTGTGGGAAATTAATGAAATGACTTGAATTGCTGAACATAATGGGATTAGTACCATTGGCTATGGAAACACTTGTAGCATTGTTGTGGCTGTAACTTGAAAATCATTGTGGTAGCGTGAAACACTTGTGAACTGTGGAATCCAACAGAAATAGTATTGATGGTTATGGGAACACTTGCGAATCATTGTTGTGACTCCTAAGTGAAATGTTGTTATGATCTTTGCGAATTGCTTATTGTTTTTAATGTGATCTTTGTAAAGTGTTCTTGGTTGTTGTTGTGATTGTTGTGATTGTTGTGATTTGAAAATTGTACGGTGGGATCAGGTTGCGCGCCGCAACACAATATGCTAACTATGGGTTGGGGTGATAAGGGTGACCGAGGTAATAAGGGTGGACGAGGTAATAAGGGTGGTATGCGATCGAAATCGCCATTGAAATCAATATGTGTACCAATTGTGAAATCATTGATGCGAAATTGTGAAAGGAGACAGCAGGGGAGTTTGTACTCTGTGGGGCACTGATTGTCCCTTTGTTTGGCTTGATTGTGCCTTCCATGTGTGTTGATTGTTGCTTCTATTGTTGTTTTCTACTTGTATATGGTTTGAGATCTACTTGAAACAAAGTTAGGTGTTGAAAACTTGGTTGGCTTGAATTGTTAACTCTTATGTATTGGTTTGTTGTTTCTATTACCGTGACTTACTTGTTTATGGCTTGAGTTTACTTGGGACAAAGATTGTTCATACATACTAGTACAATTCCAGTGTACTGACGCCCCTTTTGCCGGGGGCGCTACATTCGTGTTATGATTGTAGGTGAAATATTCGTGTTATGATTGTAGGTGGATCTGTAGCAGGTACTTCAGTTTATCGGCAGTAGCACTCCTTCATCTTCCACTGGCCGTTTGGTGAGCCCCTTTCCTCTCGGGGCCCTGCGTGGCTCATGCCACTTATATTTTTGGAGTCTTATTTTGGTTTTGTGAAAGGTATAGCCGGAGCCTTGTTACCGGCAAGTATTGTATTATCCCTGTCATATCTTAGAGGCTCCGTAGACAGTAAATATGGGTTATGGACTTATGTAATTATATGTCGGGTATTGTAAGTTATAAACTTGTTAAAGAAATTAAACATGTTGTGTATGGTTCGAAAAAGAGTGATTTCAATTATGAAATGGTTAATCTCTTGGTTAATAAGTAAGGAAAAATACAGGGGTAACACGTGGGTTAGGAAAGGCAACCCAGGTCCGCTTGATTGGGGCTACCCGTTCGAGCGCCGGTCATGTCCCTCGAATTTGGGGCGTGACAGTTAGTGGCCTATTGGGCGTAGCAGCGCGGATGATTTCCGGACTAGGTGAGTTGCATTGTTCGAGGCGGCCCACAGCTAGTATAGTCCCTTTCCAGCATAGTATATTTACTTTCTGTCCACTGTATTCTGGACAGATGTTGTATTTTATTTCTGTCTTAGTAAATGCTCATATACTTGTGACATAGGTTCTTGGATGATTTTGAAATATTTTGTATTAATTGATTATTATTTAATTCAAAATTGAAGCCGTTATCTTTCTTTTTATTTATAAAATTGAAGGAAAAACTTAATTTTCAAGATTGTAAAATGAGAACTTCAACAAGTAATTTGGTTGGCTTGCGTGACAGAGGTGTCCGGCGTCACCACGACTCTTAGTGAATTTGGGTCATGACACATTAAGAGTTACTTGTGATATATTTTGCACTGGTCAATGCTCCAACTGTATTGATGTATATAATGAATAATGTGTTCAAGTCAGCTTTTAGAAAGAAAAAAATTCATAGTTCTTACTTGCGATATTTTTGTATATTCTCGTATACAGAAAGAATACAAGGATCACTTGGAAAAAAATGTGTTAAAGACACTGGAGAAAATCAGCTTTTTACCAAGTTCTCTAAGCATGAATTTTGACTACAATCAGTTGCTTTCCTCGGGCATATTGTAACTAAGGATGTGATTAGCGTTATATTCCAATAGGATAGAAGCAGTAAGAAGTGGCAATGATCAACTACTTCTATGGAGATTTGAAACTTCTTGGGCTGGAGAGATACTACAAGCTATTTCTGTAGAATTATTTTATAGTAGCGGCTCCATTTACCAAGTTAACATAAAAAAAAGTTAATGTTTTAGTGAACAAAAAAATATGAGTAGAGCTTTTGGAAGCTCAAGACATGTTTGACCACTATCAATATTAGCCTTATTATCGTGTTCTAGAGGATTCACATTGTTATGTAATGCTTCGAACGTCAGATTAGGTTATGTTCTCATGTAGACTGATCATGTAATAGCTTATGCTTCAACACAACTAAAGAAGTACGATCAGAACCATCCTATTTATGATTTGGAGATTTCTATAATTGTAATTGCTCTGAAGATTTAGAGACACTAATTGTACAATGAAACTTTCGAGATTTCTATAGACCACAAGAGTTTGAAATACGTCTTCTGGCAAGGACATTTGTATCTTTAGCAACGTAGATGGTTAAAATTATATAAGGAATATAATTATTCGACTGTTCTATATCATCCTGAAAATGGAATTGTTGTGGCCAATGCGTTAACTATATAAAAAAATTGTGGGTTAGTTCGGCATATATAGCTCCTATAACGAGACTTTTGGTTAAGGATATGCACAGACTAAATAGTACAGGTGTCAGATTTAATGTATAAAATTTTAGAGCCAGTGTTGGCTTGTGGTCAAGTAAAGTCTTTAGTAGTAAAGCGCATAAATACCACTTAATATTAAGATGAGAAATTATACAAACATCAAGATGAAGTTCTAGCTAGTAATAGCAAGGATATAACTATTGATAGAAATTATATTCTCCACTAGGTAGATGTAGATATGTTTAGACTAATTATTCTTGAGGAGCTCACAATCCTAGATACACTGTACATCCGGAGCCTAGTAAGATGTACCATGACTAGAAGAAAATTATATTTGTGAAAAAAAAGGAGGAAGATTAACTTAACGTTATTTCTAAAAGTTTTACTTGTTAACATGTTAACATTTGTGACTCGCAGGCACACTATGACAACTCGAGATTCCAAAGTGAAAATAGAATAGAATCAAGTGAATTTTATGAAAAAACTACCTCAAACAATTAGAAGTTATAATTATATGTGAGAAATATATAAATTGGCTTACAAAGTAGGCACGTTTCTTGCTAGTCAAAACCTCTTATAGTGAGGTAAAATATGGACAAATATACTTAAATAGAAAATTATCTGACTCAATAGAGCTCTATTGTCTATCATCTCTAAGGATCACATTCACTTCACGATTTGAAAACCTTTTCAAGAAATGTTGGGTACACGAGTAGATCTTAGTACTAGTTTTATTGCACGCAAATGCAAAGTTCGAATGTGCTATACATATCTTGGAGGATATGTTGAGATATTGTATTCTTGATCTTGGAGGTAGTTGGGACGCTTATCCACCTTAAGCTGAATTTGTTTACAATAATAGATTCCAGTCTAGTAACGAAATGACACCATATAAAGCATTGTATGGTAGAAGATGTCGTTCTCCTATTGGATGGTTTGAAGCTGGTAAGACTAACTTATTGGGACCCGACTTAGTACAAGAAGCTATTGACAAGGTCCAAGTAATCAGGCAGAGATTGCTCACATCTCAAAGCAGGAAAAAAACTTATGCAGGTAAGGGAAGAAGAGATTTAATATTCACAATTAGGGATATAGTGTTCCTTTGGGGCTCCCATGTGAAAGGTGTAATGTGGTTTAGAAAAAGAGGCAAGTTGAGCTCGAGGTTTATAGGACAGTATGAGATACTAGACTAAGTGAAAGTTGTGGCTTATCGTTTGGCATTTCCTCCTGAGTTGTCTTTTATTCAATCATTACTTCATGTTTCAGTGCTAAGAAAATATATATATCAGACTCATCTCAAGTGCTTGAAGTACCTATTATACCACCTGATGGAAAGTTGTCCTACGAGAAGGAGCTGATGGCTATTGTTGATAGGCAAGTAAGAAAGCTATGGTCAAAGGAAATTATGTTTGTGAAAGTCTTATGGAAAAATCATACGATTAAAGAAGCTACAAGGGAAGTGGAAGATGCTATGCGAGTCAAGTATCCTCATTTATTTCAGTATATAGATATGTACCTGAGCTAAATTCGAGAATCGAATTTTATAAGGTGGGAACAATGCAATACTCCTCATTAAAAAAGGGTAATTAAGTAATTTATAAAAAGGAATAACCAACCAAAAAAAAAAAAAAACAATAAGAGATGAATTAGGGTCAAAGCCCTACGTTAACTAAACAAAGGAATTAGGGGCAAGCGATTTACCTCAGCAGAAGCAAAAACGCACTGAAGAATCGAAGGCAAAATCACAAAGTTTGTTTGCTCTTTTCTAGTAAACGGATTTACGAAGGAAGAGAATAAGTTAGGTAATTGAATTCTAATTTTTTTTTCATGGTAATGTATATGAGATTTCCTTTACTCAATACTTAGCATAATATTAGTGATTATTTTGTTAACTAAGGGAAGAAACAAAAAAAAATTAAGTTACTTTTAATTTAGTACAAACATGGATTATCATTAGATGAATAAGTATTTTATTAATCTTATAGCATACACTTTAGTCTAGTGTAGAAACTTGAATGCTTGTAAGGCACTACGCGAGGACAAGAAATAGTTTCATATGAAAATAAAAAAAAAATTCCTAATGCCCTTTGTATATAGTAATATCAATAAAATATAGGACCAAACAGAGATTCAAAGACTTTTGTTGAAGGCATTATTTTTCAATTTAGAGGGTAAATTTTCTTACTTCAATTTGGTTATGATTATCATCTCAGTGCATGTCCGAAAGAAATTATTATTGACAGTGATCCTTAATGAGTTAGATTTATACATTTGTGTGGCATAACCTGGGATAAAAGAAAAATATTGAATAATAAATATACGAGTAAGTTAAAATTGATAGGTTATAGGCTAGTTGAATTACTCATAGTATGGATAAATATAATTCGGTAAATTGATTGTAGAACATAAAACTCTAAGGATTTGCGTAATCTAAATTAGCTATGAATTAGCTTAAACAAGGAAATTAACACAAGTGATATTGATGTGATTATAGATTGATTGAAGAAAATTGTACAAATCGCTCGAAGTGACGAGTTTGATATTTCAACACAAGTACCGCGAGTAGTAATCTTACCGCAATTTGTATTTTCATAACTTGCATAATTTAAACATGATTTTTAATATGAATATGTTATCGATTATTTTGAGTTTCATGTGGGACAAGTCTTTTACTCGATATGATACCGAAATAGTTATTTGAGATGATCACCGTTGTTTTAAATATTTCCGTTTCCACTAGATATATTTTGCAGTTACTTGAATTTGCTGCTATCAAAATGAAATTATATGATTTGATAAGAACTGAAATGCCCTATATTATTTTAAAATATTTTCTACGATTATATACTGATTACAGAGACAAGTACAAATGTGAATAGTCATTTAAAGGATCCCGTAGCTAACGGCGGGTTCGTTAGACCTGTTGCACTTTGTATTTATAAATTACCAATTACAGTTATAACCCTAGTTAGTTGGAAGGTAGAACTAGCATACAGTTACAGTTTTTCCTCGAGTAGGGATCTACAATTATATTTGACTCCTTTTACGAAGGAGTCCACACCGTGATACAGATTACATGATCCTTCCTTGGAAACCTCCCAAACATAAAGCTTTTATATGACACAGGCTTACCGAGTTTATTATTGAATTGTTAAGTTGATTTCTATTGCAGGAAACACATGATGAGACTGATATTATTACTGTTTTTGAAAGGCATTTTATTTTTATGATAGTTTCTAATTATTATTATTATTATACAGGCACGTTTTCTGACTTGTCCCTAATTAAAAACGATTGTGGTTAAGTATTATTACTCACTGATCTAGCGACTCACTCCCCACTATTTTTTTTACAAAGACGTCGGTTGACAAATTTCTGGTGAGCCCTGCACTTGTTCGCGAGGTCGAAGAGTGTATTCATTTGTTATGTTCTTTTCTTTAAAACTCTTATAGTTGATCCACAGTCATTTTAAACTATAACTAGTATTAGACTTCCATATCATATTTTGGAGATGAATTAACTATTACTCTGGTATAATCGATTGATTGATCGTGGTGGATAAATGTATTATTAACTGATTGAGATTAGGAGATACTTTGGTTGACATAGGTTGGTTCTGTTGTTTATTCTGAGACAAGGTAAATTTTTGGATAGTCCTAAAATAGGAGAAATTCTACCCGATTTTTTGTAAACTCTCGTTAAGGCTTACTTTGGGATCCTACCCCTTAGCGCCGGTCATGGCCCTAAATTGGGTCATGACAAAGTTGGTATCAGAGCCAGGTTTTGATTCTGCAAGTGAGGTTGAAGATTAAGCCTTCGCGTTCGCGAAGGGCTGGGGTCGTTATGCATCGTGTTCACGATGGTTGAGCTATGGAGTCATCGCATTCGCGAGGCAATGGCCTACGTTCGCGAAAGAGGAGAAGTTCTCAACGTCAATTTGTGCTTTACGAATGCGAGGCTTTGACCGCATTCGTGATTAAGGAATTTTAATAGCTGGGCAGAATGTTTTAAAGAACTGTTCCGCGATTTTGAACCATTTTACACCATTTTTTGAACGGGAAAAGAGCTTTGAGGCGATTTTGAAGAGAGAAAATCATTGTTATTTAATGAGGTAAGGAATTTAGACCCTAAAACTCGATTATTTGTGATTAAGGAACAAAATATCAGCGTTTAATTCATGAAAATTAGTAGAAAAATGTGGAGTTAGGGCTTGAGATTATGAGACCTTCTAGGGATGATTTGAGGGGTCAAACGAACTTCGATTTTCAAGTTCTTTATATGTATGGACTCGTGAGATGATGAAGAACATTTTGGTATAAAGATTGTACAGTTTCAGGATGCGGTCCTCGGGGTTAGGTTTTGAGTGATTTCAGATTTTGTGCTTAAAACGATATTTTTCAATTGGAATTCATTCGTTTAGCATAATTTAATGAAAAAAATCTAAACTTGGTAGATTTGGAGCACTCGGAAGTCATTTCGAAGGGCAAAGGCATTGCAAGCTAGATTTTGGGCTGGATTAAGGTGAGTAATAATTTTTAATGTTGTTTTAAGGGCATGAAACCCCGGATTACACAATGTTCAGATGTATTGAGGTAACGTACACGCTAGATGACGAGCATGGGGTTGTGCACCGTTAGGTATTGTGACTTAGTCCATCCCGAATGATGATTTTTCTGTATATTTGGTAGCTAATTGTTTGATATTATTATACTTGGGTCTAAATGCCATATTTGGGCTTCGTGCCAACTATTTGAACCCTTAGGGGATCGTTAATGATACTTTACTCACTGTTTGATTTCATACTTGTGCTGAGTCATGCCAGATATTTCAAGTTTTTCAAAACTCAACCATGTTAATCTGTTTTAGAAACCTTAAATGATGTTTTAAAGATATTTTGAGTTGAGCTACATATTTTTACTATTGCCCAAAGGGCTTATGAGATTCTGACTAAGTAACGCCGAGGGCATGTGTTGTTAGAATACATTTAGGTTAGGCTGCACGCCGCAGCAGTGATGCATTGATTATGATAGTGAGGCCGAGTGCCTGAGATTGTACACCACGTGGTGGCTTGCGATTTATATGAGGCCGAGATCCTGTTTATGATGCCACGAGATGTATTGAATATGCGTTTGGGTTGTAAAAGACCCCTCTTAGAGTCTGTACACCCCTAGTGAGTGCGGGTACCCATGGTGATTTGAGATATAGCCCGAGGGGCTTGTATTGTTCTGTGATATTGCCCGAGGGGCCGACTCTATTGTTACTGTGCCTGAGGGGCAGGTATTATATGTTTACTTTTTGGTTGTTTTCATGTATATTGTTAACTATTTAAGAGATGTTTATGAAATTTCATTGTTTAATTATATTTACTGATTTGTTATGCCTCTTATAGCTTAATATTGTGCCTTACGTGGTTTTATATTACTCAATCTTTATTATTTTTTATTATTCACTTAGTTAGAGAACTCACTTTACTCCCTGCACCTCTATGTGCAGATTCGGGTGCTATAGGTCTTGCTCTTGAGGGTTGATAGTTCCAGCAGGTCTTCGGAGATTTACTAGGTAGCTGCTTGGTGATTCGCAGCCTAGTGCATTCTCCTTCTATTTTAGTTTTCTTTTGATTCAGTTATGTAGTAGTGGATTAGACTCTAGACATTTAGTATTATGTTAGATGCTCATGATTGGTGACACCTCGATGTCGGGTTGTATTGATTTTTATTTTCGTAACTTATATTGTTGTTTTGGGATTTATTTATATTAAAGACCTTGGTTTATTACTTTAATTGCTTAAGGTGAATAGGAAGTGTGTCGGCTAGCCTTGTCTTCACGAGAGGCACCATTACGATCGGATTTGGGTTTAGGGTCGTGACAAGTTGGTATCAATGCCTAGGTTATATAGGTCTCATGAGTTATGAGCAGGTTTAGTAGAGTCTCGCGGATCGATACGGAGACGTCTGTGTTTATCCTCCAGAGGTTGTAGAACCTTTAAGAAAATTCCATATTCTTGAAATTCTTGTCGTGTGAAGTTGCTGATCCGAATACTAAACTTCTTTTATCCTATTCTCTCACAGATAGTGAGGAGACGCTATACCGGTCTAGGCGGACGACCACCAATACCATTAGTGGGAGCCACTAGAGGCTGATGAATTGGCTAAGAATGTGACAGGGGCAGAGGTACAACCCCCGCAGTAGCTAGGACAACACCTGTAGACCCACCAGCCACCCTAGTTCAGGGTCAGGTGCTAGTGGTGGACGCTTCAGCAGCACCAGCTCAGGCACCAGCTATGCCCATTGCGATTCTGGGTCTTCAGGAGACTTTGGCTCAAATATTGACAGTATGCACTAGCCTTGCTCAGGCAGTCATGATTTCTAATGTCATAGCTACTTCTCAGGCAGGGGGAGGTTCTCAGACTCTCGCCGCCCATAAACCCGATCCGGTGGTTCAGGGAGTGCAAACATCGAAGGCACCACTAGCCTAGCTGGTGGTAGTTGATCAGGGTTATGTAGCTCCTATTATGCCAGAGAATTAGTAGCATAGATTGGAGAGGTTTGGCATACTACAGCCTCTTGCTTTTAGCGGAGCAGAGGGTGAGGATGCCTAGGGTTTCTTAGATAGATGCTGGAGGATTCTTCACACTGTGGGTATTCTGGAGACCTGCGGGATTGCATTCATGACCTTCCAGTTTACGTGAGTTGCCTTCACTTGGTGGGAGGAATATAAGAGGCATAGGCCTATTGGTTCGACACCTCTAACTTGGCAGCAGTTCTCCGCCCTATTTCTGGATAAGTATGTCCTATAGTCCCGCAGGGAGGAGCTGTGGAGGTAGTTCGAGCAGCTACGATAGGGGGAGATGACAGTTACCTAGTATGAGACGATGTTCTTGGAGTTGGCTCGACATGATATTTGGTTGGTTGCTACTGAGAGAGAGAGGATCAAGAGGTTTGTTGATGACCACACTTACTAGCTTCGGGTTCTCATGACCAGGGAGAGGGTGTCAGGTGCTACATTCGAGGAGGTTGTGGATATTGCTCGAGAGATTGAGTCAGTTCATCGCCAAGAGCGCGAGGAGAGAGAGTCTAAGAGGCCTCGAGGACATGGTAGTTTTGGGGGTGCTCCTTCGAGGGGCCAGCTTCAGCATGACAGAGGCCGACAATTCCGACATGGTCAGTTAGCTCACCCAGTTTATCGTGGGGCATCTTTAGGCAACAATTCTCATGGTTCTCAGCAGGGTCATTCTTCACTTAGTGCATTTCCAGCCCAGGGTTCTTCCCATGCTCTATCAGTTCAGGATTCTTCTATGCTAGGGGCGTCTACTAGTCATACCGGTGCTAGAGATCCCCATCAGTCCCCGTCTCCAGCACCCAGGGTAGTTATGAGTATATAGAAATGTGCCATTTGTGGAGGGAGTGCCCTTGTCGTTCCTAGCAGAGGGGACAGTCATCAGCCTCAGCCCCAGCCACTTCACACCCCACACAGCCAGCTAGGGGTGTGGGATAGTCATCTAGGGATCGCCCCAGAGGGGGAGGTCGATCCAGAGGTGTCCAAGCTTGCTTCTATGCACTTCCATCTAGGCTCGATGCGATTGCTTCAGCTGTGGTGATTACAGGTATTATCTCAGTTAGCCGTAGGGATGCTTCTGTGTTATTTGACCCTGGTTCTACTTTCTCTTAGGAGTCGTCTTATTTTTCCCATTATCTGGATATGCTTTATGAGTCCCTTGTTTCTTCTGTCCATGTTTCTACGCCGGTAGGCAATACTGTTATAGTAGACCGTGTGTCCAGTCGTGTGTTATGTCTATTGGGGTTCTGGAGACCCGAGTGGATCTATTGTTATTATGAATGGTGGAATTCGATATCATTCTAGGCATGGACTGGTTATCTCCATGCCAGGATATTCTGGACGTTCATGCCAAGATAGTGACTTTGGCTATGCCTGGTGTGCTACGGATTGAGTGGCAGGGTTCGATCTATTATGTTCCCAGCAGAGTGATTTCTTTCTTAAAGGCCCATCATATGGTTGGGAAAGGTTGGGAAAGGTTATCTTTCGTACTTAGCATTTGTGAGGGATGTCAGTGTAGAGACTCCAAGTATTGATTCTGTTCCAGTTGTGAGGGATTTTCCCGATGTATTTCCTACAAACCTGCCGAGTATGCCACCGGACAGGGATATAGATTTTGGTATTGACCTGGTGTTGGGCACTCAGCCCATTTCTGTTCCACCATATCGTATAGCACCAGCGGAGCTGAAGGAGTTAAATGAGCTGCTTTAGGAACTTTTGGATAAGGGGTTCATTCATTCTAGTGTGTCACGGTGGGGTGCGCCGGTTCTCTTTGTGAAGAAGAAAGATGGCACGATGAGAATGTGCATTGATACTAGGTAGTTAAATAAAGTAACAATTAAAAACAAGTATCCTTTACCTCGCATCGATGCTTTGTTCGACTAGCTTCAGCGAGTCAGAGTATTTTCTAAGATTGATCTCTGCTCAGGTTATCACCAGTTGAAGATCAGGGACTCAGAAATTCTTAAGACATCTTTCAGGACCCGATATAGTCATTATGAGTTCTTGGTGATGTCTTTCGGTCTAACCAATGCCCAACAACGTTCATGCACTTGATGAACAGTGTGTTCCAGTCGTATCTCGACTCATTTTTCATAGTCTTCATTGATGATATTTTGGTGTACTTACGTAGTCAGGAGGAGCACGCAGAGCATTTAAGAATGGTGTTGCAGAGATCGAGAGAGGAGAAGCTTTATGCAATGTTCTCCAAATGTGAGTTCTGGCTTAGTTCTGTGGCTTTCTTAGGACATGTGATGTCCAGCGAGGGTATTTAGGTTGACCCGAAGAAGATAGAGGCAGTTCAGAATTGACCCAGACCCTCATCAACTATAGAGATTTGTAGTTTTCTTGGTTTGACAGGTTATTATCTCCGGTTTGTTCAGGGATTTTTGTCTATTGCGTCTCCCTTGACCAAGTTGACTCATAAGGGTGTTTCGTTTCAGTGGTCTGATGAGTGTGAGGAGAGTTTTCAGAAGCTTAAGACTTCTTGGACCACGGCTCCAGTGCTAGTATTGCCATCATCTTCAAGTTTTTATGTCGTATATTGTGATGCTTCGAGAGTTGGTATTAGGTGTGTTCTGATGCAGGAGGGTAGAGTTATTGCTTATGCCTCTCGTCAGTTGAAGCCTCAGGAGAAGAACTACCCTGTTCACTATTTAGAGTTGGCTGCCACTGTTCACGTGCTGAGGATTTGGAGGCATTATCTGTATGGTGTGTCTTGTGAGGTGTATACTGATCATCGTAGCCTCCAGCACTTGTTCAAGCAGAAAGATCTCAATTTGAGGCAACAGAGATGGTTGGAGTTACTTAAGGATTATGACATTACTATTTTATATCACCCTGGGAAGGCCAATGTAGTGGCCGACATTTTGAGATGAGAGGCGGTGAGTATAGGGAGTTTGGCGTATATTCGAGTCGGGGAGAGACCTCTTGCAGTTGATGTTCAGGCTTTGGCCAATCGGTTTGTTAGGTTGGATATTTCGGAGCCTAGTAGGGTATTGGTTAGTGTCCTATATGAGTGCATCAGAGAGCGCCAGTATGATGATCCACACTTGCATATCCTTAAGGATATAGTTCATCATGATGATTCTAGAGACGTGACTATCGGTGATGACGGAGTGTTGAGGATGCAGGGTCGGATATGTGTGCCTAATGTAGATGGGTTTCGGGAGTTGATTCTGGAAGAGGCCCATAGCTCACGGTATTTTCATCCAGGAGCCGCGAAGATGTATCAGGATCTGAGACATCATTATTGGTGGAGAATAATGAAGAAAGATATTGTTGGATTTGTAGCTCGATGTCTCAATTGTCAATAGATGAAATATGAGCATCAGATACCGGGTGGCTTACTTCAGCGGATGGATATTCCAGAGTGGAAGTGGGAGCATATCACTATGGACTTTGTAGTTGGACTCCCACGAACATTGAAAAGGTTCGATGCTATTTGGGTGATTGTAGATCGGCTGATAAAGTCCGCACTCTTCATACATATCTATACTACTTGTTCTTCAGAGCGGTTAGTAGAGATATATATCTGGGAAATTGTTCGGTTGCATGGTGTCCCAGTTTCCATCATTTCAGATCAGGGCACTCAGTTTACTTCACAATTTTAGAAGTCTGTATAGCGAGAGTTGGGTACTCAAGTTGAGTTGAGCATAACTTTTCACCCTCAGACGGACGGGCAATCCGAGCGCACTATTCAGATATTTGAGGATATGTTACGCTCTTATGTTCTTGATTTCGAAGGGTCATGAGATCAGTTCCTTACCGCTCACAGAGTTTGCTTATAATAACAGTTACCAGTCCGGTATTCAGATGGCTCCATATGAGGCTTTGTATGGGAGGCGGTGTAGATCTCCGGTGGGTTGGTTTGAGCTGGGCGAGGCCAGACTATTGGGTACAGATTTGGTGCAGGATGCTTTAGAAAAGGTGAAGGTAATTCAAGAGAGGCTTTTTAAAGCACAGTCGAGACAAAAGAGCTATGCTGACAAGAAGGTTCGTGATGTGTCCTACATGGTTGGTGAGAAGGTTCTGTTGAAGGTTTCACCCATGAAGGGTGTTATCAGGTTTGGGAAGAAGGGTAATTTAAGTCCACGGTTCATTAGACCTTTTGAGGTACTTCGTAGGATTGGGGAGGTGGCTTATGAGCTTGCTTTTGCCAACCAGCATGTCAGGTGTGCACTCGGTAATCCATATTCCTATGCTCCAAAAGTATATTGGAGATCCATCTCATGTTCTAAATTACATCACGATTTAGTTGGAGGGTGATTTAACTTATGATGTGGAGCCAGCAACTATTTTAGAGCGTCAGGTTTGAAAGTTGAGGTCAAAAGATATAGCTTCGGTGAAAGTGCAGTGGAGGTGGCCACTTGGAAGACCGAGCAGGAGATGCGGAGAAGATATCCTCACCTATTTGAGGCTTTAGGTACGTTTCTTGAATCGTTCGAGGGTGAACGTTTGTTTAAGAGGGGGAAGATATGACGACTCGGTCGGTCGTCTCATGAGTTACAACTCCATTTTCCCCATTTTTGCTTTTATTTGCCTTAATTATTGGTTTTATATGTGATCTGGTTAGGTGGCTCGGGTTAGAAAGGTTTTGAGAACGTTGAAGACACTTAGTCTCTTATAAGAAGGCTTAAGTTGGAAAAGTCAACCGAATGTTGACTTATGTGTTATAGGGCTAGGATGTGAGTTCCGATGGTTCTGATAGCTTTGGGAGATGATTTGGGACTTAGAAGCGTGATCAAAATGTATTTTGGAGGTCCAGAGTTGGTTTAGGCGTGAATTGGCGAAATTGAGCTTTTGACGTCTTGCAGTTGATAGGTGAGATTTTGATATATGGGATGCGTGTGCAAAATTTTAGGTCATTTGGACGTGGTTTGGTTGGGTTTTTGATCAAAAGTGGAATGCGAAAGATTTTAGAACCTTAGGCTTTAATTCTAGGTGTTTTGGTGGCTTTGATGTTGTTTGAGGTGTTTTGAAGATTGGTACAAGTTCGAATAAGGTTTTGGGATATGTTAGTGGCTTTGGTTGAGGTCCCGGGGGCCTGGGTGAGTTTAGGGAAGTTAAATGGACCATTTCTAGTTGTTGAAAGTTGCAGAAAAATCTGCTCAAGTGTTGGAGACAGCAGTGCTTCGCGTTCGCGAGTAGACCCTCGCGTTCTCAAAAGGTTAGCAGGTGAGGTTGAAGATTTAGCTTTTGCATTCGCAAAGGGCTGAGGTCGTTGTGCATCGCGTTCGTGAGGTATCGGACGCATTCGCGATGGTTTGGGCTCTGGAGTCATCGCGTTCGCGAGGCAGTGGCCGCGTTTGCGAAAGAAGAAAAGTGGTCAACATCAATTTGTGCTTCGCGCACGTGAGGCTTTGACCATGTTCGTGATTAAGGAATATTAATCACTGCGCAGAATGTTTTAAAGACCTGTTCCGTGACTTTGAAACCTTTTACACCATATTTTGATCGGGAAAAGAGCTTTGAGGCGATTTTGAAGAGAGGAAATCATTATTCTTCATTGAAGTAAGGATTTTGGACCCTAAAACTCGATTATTTGTGATTAACGAATAAAATATTAGTGTTTAATTCATGAAAATCAGTAGAAAAGGTGGAGTTGGGGCTTGAGATTATGAGACCTTCAAGGGATGATTTGAGTGGTCAAACGAACTCCGATTTTCGAGTTCTTTATATGTACGAACCCGTGAGATGATGAAGAATATTTTGGTATAAAATTTATCCAGTTCTGGGATGCAAGCCCGGGGGTCAGGTTTTGACTGATTTCGAATTTTGTGCTTAAAATCGATATTTTTCAATTGGAATTCATTCGTTTAGCATAATTTAATGATAAAAATCTGAACTTCATAGATTTGGAGCACTCGGAAGTCATTTCGAAGGGCAAATGCATTGCAAGCTGGATTTCGGGGCGGATGAGGTGAGTTATGATTTTAAATGTTGTTCTGAGGGTATGAAACCCCGGATTACACAGCGTTCGGCTATGTTGAGGTGACGCCCACGCTAGATAACGAGCGTGGGGTTGTGCACTGTTGGGGATTGTGACTTAGTCCATCCCAATGACTATTTTTCGACATATTTAGTAGCTAATTGTTTGATATTATTATACTTTGGGCTAAATGCCATATTTGGGCTTCGTGCCAACTGTTTGAACCCATAGGGGATCGTCAATGTCATGGCCCTGATTTCCTACCCTCGGGGGTCGTGATGGCGCCTACTCGTAGAAGCTAGGAAAGCCACATATTTATAATCCATAACTATTTTTATTTACAATCCAGTTTTACCAATTTAATTAACAGGAAATAAATAATTAAACAACAGCGAAATTCGTAATTTAGCGGAAGACTTAAACGATATAAACCAAATTAATAAGAAAAGATCCAAATATGCCTCTACCCAGAACTGGAGTCATAATACTCACAGACTACTAAGATTTACTACATACAACCGTTTGAAAGAAAGTAACAATATTTGTCTCGGAACATGAGATAACAGAATAAAATATAAGATAGAGGAGACACCGAGCCTGCAGACGCGTACAAGGCTACCTCGGTGTCCCGGTGAACTGAAAGCTAACTCCCGAGCTACTGCTGCTATCTGATACTTGGATATGTGCAAAAGAGTAGAGAGTGTAGTATCAGCACAACCGACCCCATGTGTTGGTAAGTGCCTAGCCTAACCCCGACGAAGCAGTGACGAGGCTAGGACCAGACTATCAAATAAACCCGTGCAGTTGTATAATATATAGTGAAAAGTAAATAAGAAATAAACAAATAAATATGGGAGGGGGAAACATGTTTCTGGAAATAACAGATAAAGCAGAGTCTCAAGAGAATTATCAGGAAACCAAAATTCAACTTCTAACAAGGATAAGGAAAACAAGGCAGATTTCACTCTCGGTTCACAACTCGTTGTAGGCGTGCAACCCGATCCCATTGCTCATATCTTGTGATAGGCATGCCACCCGCTCCTATTTCATTATATCAATAGTTCTTCCAAATGAAATTTACTCAAACAAATGCAATAATCAATATGAATTCATAAGACAACAAGTACAGAAAAATTATGAATCAATGAGGAAAACAAATAATGACAAGTAGCAATTAAGAACAATTAGGAAATTTAATATTTAGTATACTAAACGTCAAGTAGCAATTAAGACATATAAACAAGCAATTATAGCATAAATTCAAGGCGTAATGTTGCGCAAGGATACCTTGGTCCAATAATAACAAGCAACACAATAAGGGAAATGTCAACATAAGTATCACAGTAATTGTGGAATAAGACAGTTAATGCATTTGAACTGATAACAACAAGAAATCATAATAAACGGCAATAAGTGCATGGCATTACCCTTCATGCTTTTACATTCTCTCACCAAAACAATACATGGCATCACCCTTTGTGCTTTACGCTCTTCCTCACCCAAACAACAATTACAAAGAAATTAGGGAAAGGGAATCAATGACATCACCATCAAGTTATGTAACAACAGGAAATCAGTAAAATAAACGTAAAGAACAACACAACTCAATTATCAACAAGAATCAGGGAAATCAAGGACAAGTGCATGGCATCACCATTCATGCTTTTACTCTCGTCCTCACCATAAGAATCAATATAATAGGCACTAAATGGTACATCGTGCGATACAGCATCACCCTTCGTGCTTTTTCTCTCAGCCTCACCAAGCAATGATGTAATAAAATGTGCACGACATCACCCTTCATCCTTTTACTCTTTCCTCACATATAATCAATAGAATTGACACGGAATGGTACATCATGCGGTATGACATCACCCTTCGTTCTTTACACTCTTTCCTCACAATAAACAAACAATGCACGACATCACCTTTCGTGCTTTACACTCTTTCCTCACAATAAACAAATAATGCACAGCATCACCCTTCTTGCTTTAACACTCTTACTCACCCAAACAATAATGACAAACAACGGGCAAGGGAATAAACAAAATAATAATAGAAATCCCAGCAAGGGAACACAATTAAAAAAATTAAATTCTGGCAAAGGTACAACAACAATAATCTCAACGTCTCAGCAAGGGAAAATAATCAATAAGCAACAATATCCCGGCAAGGGAACAATTTAAATACTCTCTCTTCCTTTTACTTTTATTTCATATCTCACTTTACAACTTGAGCCGATTCTCCAAAGGGTTCAACCATTTCATATACGTTCACAATTGTAATATAACTTGATCCAATGCCCCTCGAAGTTCATAGGTCACAATTTCCTTTCACAAGCTTTTCACAACAAATAGGAATTATCATCAAGGCAAGAGAAATACAATGAAATCAAGATATTCATAATTGACTCACGGTCATGATAGACACCAACATATAGATACTCTTCACCATGCCTATACGTCGTACTCGACAATTACAACATAGCAAATAGGACTCAATTCCTAATCCCTCAGGCTAAGGTTAGACAAAACACTTACCTCAAACTTTCACGGCTAATTCACTCCTCAATTACCGCTTTCCCTCTCGAATTCGGCTCCAATTCAATTGTATCTATACAATAATGACTCAAATACATCAATTAATGCTAAACAATACGAACCCAATGCCTAATTATAGCTTTTCCATCATTTTTCCCAAAAACTCAAAAATCGACCCTAGGCCCGCTTGGTCAAAATACGAGGTTCGAACCAAAATCCGATCACCCATACATCCACGAGCTCGAATATATAATTATTTCCAAAATTTAACCCAAAACGAGGTCTAAATCACAATTAATTAAAAAACTCTAACTCTACCCAAATCCCTAATCTCTACACTTAATTACATGCTTTAGGCCTAGAATTTCAAGGAAACGAGTTAAAGATTACTAACCCACGAGTTAATGGTGAAAAGATGCTTCAAAAGTCGACCTAGAACTTTGGAGAAGAAAGAGTTTGAGAAGTTTTATGAAAATCCTGTAATGGTTCCGTTTTGGAGTTTTAAAAATAACTGGGCAAATTAAACCTACGTGTTCCCGATGGGACCCTCACGTTCACGATGGGTTAGCTTGTTAAGAATACGCGTTCGCGTGCATGGGCTCGTGTTCGTGAAGCGGCAGCTCCTCGAGCTCTCGAGTTCGCGTCCTTAGGGTCGCGTTCGCGTCTGGTGTTCTACACATTTACCTTGCCCATGCACTTGCCCTTCGCGTTCGCATAGACAGGAACGCGTTCGGGAAGGTCTAGCCCCCTAATGCTTCGCGCTCGTGGCCTGGTCTATGCGTTCGCGTAGAAGGAAATTCCCTTCAGCAAATTTACTCATCGCGTTCGCGAGGTTCCTTCCGCGAACGCGAAGAAAACCATATCAGAACTAGAAATTTGCAACTTCCATAAGTCTAAAACCACTCTGAAACACTCCCGAGCCCTCGGGGCTCCTAACCAAACACACGTACTAACTCAACAACATCATACGGACTTATTTGTGCGATCACATCGCCAAACTAACCTCAAAAACAATGAATCAAACGTCAAAATCAAGAGTTTTTCCAAAAACTTCATCAAGTTTCAAATTTAGGATTTCAAGTCTGAAACACATCAAACGACGTCCGATGTTAACCAAATTTTACAGAAATATCTTAATTCACATATAAGATCTGAACCGGGCACCGGGACCAAAATACGTGCCTGATACCAACATGTTCAAATCAAATATCATTTCAATTTTTCCTTAACAATTTTAGAAAAACAATTTCTTTTAAAAATTCATTTCTCGGGCTCGGGACCTCGGAATTCGATTTCGGTCATACGCCCGAGTCCCATATTTTCCTACGGACCCTTTGGGCCCGTTTACCCAAAAAGTTGACCAAAGTCAAATTTATTCATTGTAATATCAAAACTTAGCATTTTTTTACAGAATTTCATATTTAAGCTTTCTGGCTACGCATCTGGACTATGCACGCAAATTGAGGCAACTCTAAATGAGGTTTTCAAGGCCTCAAAAGCATAGAATTCATTTAAAACAGGTGATGACCCTTTGGGTCGTCACATTCTCCACCTCTAAAACAACTGTTCGTCCTTGAAAGGGTATAAGAAGGAAGTACCTGAGTTGGGAAAAAGATGAGGATAACGGCTCCGCATATCGAACTTTGATCACAGATCAATGCCTCAGGAGGCTGACCTCTCCACTGAACATGAACAGAAGGGAAACTCTTGGATCTCAACTGATGAACCTACTGGTCTAGAATAGCCACCAACTCCTCCTCATAAGGCAAGTCCTTCTCCAACTGGATAGTGCTGAAATCTAACATGTGGGCTGGATTGCGGTGATACCTCCGAATCATGGACACATGAAACACTAGATGCGCAGCTGATAAGCTCGGCGGCAAAGCAAGTCTATAAGCCACTTCTCACACTCGATCAAGAATCTCAAATGGGCCTATATACCTAGGGTTAAGATTTCCCTTCTTCTCAAACCTCATCACGCCCTTTATAGGTGACACTCGGAGCAATCCCGCTCATTAACCATAAAAACCACATCTCGAACCTTGCGATTTGCATAGCTCTTTTGCCTGGACTGAGCTAAACTAAGCCTATCCTGAATGATCCTGACCTTGTCCAAGGCCTCGTAAACCAGATCCGTACCCAATAACCGAGCCTCTCCCGGCTCAAACCATCCAACCAGAGACCGACGTCGTCTACCATATAAAGCCTCAAAAGGATCCATCTGGATGCTCGACTGGTAGTTGTTGTTGTACGAAAACTCTTCTAAAGCAAAAAACTGATCCCACGAACCTCCAAAATCAATAACACAATCTTGGAGCATATCCTCCAAAATCTGAATAGTTCGCTCGGACTGACAATCCATCTAGGGATGAAATGTTGTGCTCAACTCAACCCGTGTGCCCAACTCTCGCTGAACTGCTCTCCAAAAGCGCTAGGTAAACTCCTTACCCCATTCCGAAATGATAGATACGGGCACACCATGAAGTAGAATAATCTCTCGAATGTAGATCTCAACTAACCTCTAAGAAGAATAGGAGACTGCCACAGGAATGAAATGTGCTGACTTCTTACTCAAAGCATCGGCCACCACATTGTCCTTTCCCGGATGATATAAAATGGTGATATCAAATCCTTCAACAACTCCGACCACCTCCTCTGCCTCAAATTCAACTCCTGTTTCTTGTACAAATACTGAAGTCTCTTGTGATCCATGAACACCTCACATGCTACACCATATGGATAATGCCCCTAAATATTCAATGAAAGAACGATTTCAGCCATCTCCAAATCATGAACTAGATGGTTCTTCTCGTGAATCTTCAACTGCCGCGAAGCATAAGCAATGACCTTGTCATCCTGTATAAACACTATACCAAGACCAATACGAGAAGCATCACAACCAGCTGTATATGTCCCTAAACCTGTTGGCGAAACCAACAATGGTTCCGTAGTCAGAGCTGTCTTGAGCCTCTGAAAGCTCGCCTAACACTCATCTGACTATCTGAACTGGGCACCCTTATGGGTCAATCTGGTCATCGGGGCTGCAATAGATAAAAACCCCTCTACGAACCGTCGATAGTAGCCTGCCAACCCCAAGAAACCCTGAATCTCTGTAGCTGATGTTGGCCTAGGCTAGCTCTTGACTACCTCAATCTTCTTTGGGTCCACCTGAATACCCTCTGCTAATACAACATGACCTAGAAATGCAACTGAACCCAAACAGAATTCACACTTGGAGAACTTTGCATATAACTGACTATCCCTCAGAGTCTGAAAAACCACTCTAAGGTGCTGCTCATGCTCCTCCTGGCTGCGGGAATGTATTAATATATCATCGATGACAACTATCACGAATGAATCCAAATAAGGCCTGAACACTCAGTTCATCAAGTCCATAAAAGTTGCTGGACCATTTTTCAACCCGAATTACATAACCAAGAACTCATAATACCCGTATCGAGTGCGGAAAGCTGTCTTAGGGACATCGGATGCCCTAATCCTCAATTGATGGTAGCCAGATCGCAAGTCAATCTTGGAAAATACCCTGGCACCCTGAAGCTGGTCGAACAAATCAACAATCCTCGGCAGTGGATACTTATTCTTGATCGTTACCTTATTCAATTGCCGGTGTCACACCTCCTTTTTTCATTATACCACCTCGAAAAATAGTGTATAAGGGAGTTTTTCACTTTAAAAGTGATATTATTCGAAATGAGATTATTTATTTATCAGAGTCGCCACTTGGAATGGTTTATTTGGTGTACCATGTCACCGATTTATTTTAAATCCCAAATCGAGGAGAATTTCGACTTTCAATGTGAAGTCTGCGAACTAGAAATTCTGACTAAGGAATTTTGTTAATCCGGGGGAAGGTGTTATGCTCCCCCGAATTCCATGGTTCTAGAACGGTCGCTTAAACTATTACAATTGGCCTATTATCTGATTTTAATACATGTTTTAAACATATGGTGCAATTTTAACCTTTTAACCGCTTTTATTTAATTTTAAGGAATATTGCAACGTTATTAAAACACGTCTTGAACCACGTCACATAAATACACCCGCGGTCTTTAAAATGTTTTAACATCATTGAGATTTCAATTTGGGTTACATAAATGCACACTCGAGTTTAGAAAAGTAATATTATTAAATTTGCACCTACAGCGACTAGCGTGTTGTTAACTTTGCGGGAGGCCATAAAAATTTGCTAAATAGCACGTCCCGAGTTCTAAGTATTTAAATAGAAGTAATTAAAGAGGTTCACGCAATATGTGATTTTATTTGGCGTGTCGAACCTCGATTTTATCTTTTAAAGGATATTAGACTAAAGCTTGAAGGGCCATGAACTATTATGTTATCTAAGATGGCCCTCCTAAAATTTTTCTAAGGGTCATATTAATAAACTAAAGTCATGGAGATTTACTTCAAGCCCAAAATCTAAGCTAAGCCCAATTGATAAACGGGAAGTACATGTTGGTGAAAAACAAACAAATAAGAAAAAAGAGGTGAACATGGGCTGGGGATTTAAAATTCACTGGCCAGACACAAGGGCTTTCCTAGAGCATAACTGGGCTTGGAAGAGAAGCCCAATGCTTTAAATTTGAATTCTACTACTTCTGGTTGTATTTCCACACAGGGATTGGGCCATAAATCATTTTTGTATTTTTGTAGCATGCCCTTAACCTTGATGGTTTTAATACATTAACATTTAGGGGATTAGGGGTTGTCAAAAGTCATTCGTCTAACAAAAAAACCATCACAAACGGGCTCCATACATGAAGCTCAAAGCCAGGTAAGCTACTACTGAAACCAGGCAGTGCATAAGTAGAATTGAGGCCCAGATCTTATTCAAAATAAAATGTCAAGCTTTGTCCCGTAAATGAGCCCAAATCAAACACTGATTTTAATTTAGATCTCAAAATATTTATTTTTAATCATAACTAGACTTAATAATTTTGTAACAAAATGACCAATTCAAATCCATTTAAATCAAACGCATGCTGACTTTAAAATCAAACCTCACACTCATATTCAAATCATATGTATGATGGTGAACTAACACACTCATTTCTGAAATTTCATTTCCCAAAAACAATTCAACTTTAGTTAACACACTTTACGGAACTTGTTCATGGACTGGAACTAGAAATAAACTACTGAAACTTTCAACTACAAAATCACATGAATTTAAAAGCTAAGAATTTCTACATAACAGTCCAAATGCACAGTCTCTAGATGTTCGAATAAACTAACGAATCTAGCAGATGTCAAACAGACGAGAGAAAATGATGTCAAATGTTAATAGGGAACTATCATTCATTATGCAGGAACTTCAAGCAATTACAGCCTTCATGTTTGGAGGTCATCTCATAGATAATCAGGGGATACCTGAAAACTAAACAAAACAAATGAACAGGAATAAGTCAGTGTGCAAAAAAAAGCAGCAGTCAGCTAGCCACAAACTCCAACCTAGGAATGAACAATCAAACAGCTCAATCAACTTTTAACCAAAACTCTTGAAGTAATAAATTCAAGCCATTTCACTCGGATGAAGTTAAACAATTTCCAGGAGCTAGAAAAAGGCAAAACCAGTAGAAATCTATTGAACAGTAGTTTTTCTTTCACTTTCACTAGATTTTTAATTCTTAAGTCACTTAGCTTCACAGGATTTTTCACTCTCAGAATTTTGATCTCTCAACTCTAAGCTCTCAAATTTTGGCTCTCAAAAAAGTAGGATCTGAAAACTCTCTCTCAAAACTCTAAGATCTGAAAAACTCTCCCAAAACTGACTTGCTAGGCAAGGGACAATGCCTTTTATAGGCAAACTAGTAGGGCACCTTTCAGATTTATTTTCAACCCTTAAGTCCTTCTTAATTTTAGATTTTTTGCTTAAAAGTCCTTAGGGTACTAACTTGTTTTCCAAGTTATACTACTCAACTTCTGAAATTCAAATTGGAACCCCAATCTAGAAGGTTCTAGGGGCTTCTATTTTCTGTTACTGCAAGATTCTTTAATTTAAACTACCCATTATACCCTTAAGACCCCTGAAAATTACCTAAGTCTACCAAACAGGGGTCTGGGCCAAGTGACCAATTCAAATGGACCTACTGATTTCAGGGATTAATTCAAACAAATCCCAAATCCATAGTTTGAAGGAGCGATCAAAATTCTAAACAAAAGGGCAAAGGGAATTAAAATTAAACTAGGGGGAAACATCTAAAACTAACTGATTTTAATCAATATGGAACCCAAAACTAATTTTGTCATTACCTTAATGTTGACATGAAAATAGTGGAATAAAATAGGAACGCACAATAGGAAAAAAGGTGAGGCAGAATCAAAGACAAAACTAAAGAAAAGAATTAAAACGACAGTAAAAAAAACAATACAAAGAGCAGAACCCTATGTGACTACAATTTAAAACTAAATCGAGAACAAGCAAGCAAAGAAAATAAAAATAACAGAGAACAAATATAAAAAATAAAAAATGAGATGAAAGAGATGGAATACCTAGGCATGTCCAGAATTAAATCATGACCTAGGCAGATTACCTCAAATTTTTGACTAAAATAGACCTTAAACGTGTATTTTCACGTGAAAACACACAACTAAGGACTAATAAAGCCAAAGTCAGCAATAAACCCCTGATTGGATTTTTTTGTGAATTTTTAGGATTTTCTTTAAAGCTAGATTTGAAGGGACCCGGGGTGATTTGACGGTTATTAGTTATATATTTAGGAAGAGGGGGTGGTGGAGGTGGTTTGGTATCAATTTGGTGGTGTTTGGGTGGTGGCGCCGCCACCGGAGAACAAAGGCGGCGGCTAGGGTTTTGAGGTTTCGAGGAATTCCAACAGGATTTGAGGAAATTTAAAGGTAGATTGAAGGTGAGGAGGGGAAGAGGAAGCTTGGGTGAAATTTTGGGGGCTATTGGAGACTCGCCGCCGCCGTAGGCGAATTCCGGCGGCGGCAGACGACAGCTCAGGGTGGGGTATCTCTAGGGATGGCTGGGGTTGAGAGAGGCGAGTCTTTGGGGGGGGNTTTCCAAGTTATACTACTCAACTCCTGAAATTCAAATTAGAACCCCAATCTAGAAGGTTCTACGGGCTTCTATTTTCTGTTACTGAAAGATTCTTTAATTTAAACTACCCATTATACCCTTAAGACCCCTGAAAATTACCTAAGTCTACCAAACAGGGGTCTGGGCCAAGTGACCTAATTCAAATGGACCTACTGATTTCAGGGATTAATTCAAACAAAGCCCAAATCCATAGTTAGAAGGAGCGATCAAAATTCTAAACAAAAGGGCAAAGGAACTAAAATTAAACTAGGGGAAACATCTAAAACTAACTGATTTTAATCAATATGGAACCCAAAACTAATTTTGTCATTAACCTAATGTTGACATGAAAATAGTGAAATAAAATAGGAACGCACAATAGGAAAATAGGTGAGGCAAAATAAAAGACAAAAATAAAGAAAAGAATTAAAACGACAGTAAAAAAATAATACAAAGAGCAGAACCCTATGTGACTACAATTTAAAACTAAATCGAGAACAAGCAAGCAAAGAAAATAAAAATAACAGAGAACAAATATAAAAATAAAAAATGAGATGAAAGAGAAGGAATACCTAGACATGGCCGGAATTAAATCATTACATGGGCAGATTACTTCAAATTTTTTGACTGAAATAGCCCTTAAACGTGTGTTTTCACGTGAAAACACACGACTAAGGCCTATTAAAGCCAAAGTCAGCAATAAACCCCTGATTGGATTTTTTGTGAATTTTTAGGGTTTTCTTTAAAGCTAGAATTGAAGGGACTCGAGGTGATTTGAGGGTTATTAGTTATAGATTTAGGAAGAGGGGGTGGTGGAGGTGGTTTGGTATCAATTTGGTGGTGTTTGGGTGGTGGCGCCACCACCGGAGAACAAAGGCGGCGGCTAGGGTTTTGAGGTTTTGAGGAATTCCAGCAGGATTTCAGGAAATCTAAAGGTAGATTGAAGGTGAGGAGGGGAAGAGGAAGCTTGGGTGAAATTTTGGGGCTATTGGAGACTCGCCGCCGCCGTGGGCGATTTCCGGCGGCTCAGGGCGGGGTGTCTCTAGGGTTGGCTAGGGTTGAGAGAGACGAGTCTTTGGGGGGCTAGGCTTGTTTGGACATTTAAATATTAAAGCACCCCAGCTTCTCATCCGTTATATCAAAAAACCTAGACGGCTGAGATTGATTTAGAAAGAAACGACGTCGTTTGGCACTTGGGGGGGCTGGACCAGATTGGGGTGTAACTTTGGGCCGGGTTTGGGTGTTTTTGAACGGATTCAAGGGATTTTTTGGCTTGGGCTGGTGAATTGAATCCTGGACTGGCCCAAATCGGGTCTTTTACTAAGAAGGCCCCTTTTCTTTTTATTTTCTTTTCTTTTTCCTTTTCAAATTTAAAACAAAACTAAAATTAAACCTAAAAAAAATTAATTCAACCTACCTAATTAAGTTATAATAAAAACTATTACTAAAATACCAATTTAAAGGAAACTAATAAACCTCAAAGCTAAAATTTAAACCAAGCAAAACAAATTAAATTTTTTTTGTATTTTTTATATTTTTTTACAACCCTAATTACTAATTAGTCTAAAAAATATAAAAAATTAAATCCTAAATGCAAATGAAATATTTTTTGTATTTTTATGAATTGTGCTAAATTAAAAATGCACATATAAAAATGCAAATAAACACGAAAATTATGCAATTAATTCCTAAAACTCGAATAAGAAAAGAAAAATCCTAATTTTAAGAATTCTGTAGGAGTAATTCAAGCGAGGCAAAAATCACGTGCTCACAGCTGCCCCTCTTTGCTCGGAGACATGAAGGGTTTTCGGTCAAAGATAAATGAGCAAGTATGAGGGATTTTTGCCCGCTTGGCACTCCATGAGAAGCATTTTTTTAAAAATATCTGATCGAACCTTGCTTTAGATGTTGCCTTCATATCCTTGGCTGTAAAGGAATCAGGTCAGTGTAGTTCTGGAAGTTTTGGTAGCTGGGACTACCGGGAGCTGTGATTTCACTATTGTTGCTGCTGCTACTGCTTGCTGACCTCCTTGTTACACCAAAAGGAAAATCAAAGCTAAGCTAGCTATTCCTATCAACTATGAGTTATAAGATTCCTATATATAAATCTCTTAAAGCTTGATCTTGAGTCTTAGCTGATTTTGTTGTGGACTCCGATCTGAATCTTGATGCTCACAAGTTGTAGGTGCTGGTTCTTTCTTCAGATTTTGAATCAAAACGGGACATGCGAAGCTTGTGACTTCAGTCAGATCATGAGTAGTCCGTGTCCATCTCTATTTCAAATACTTTGAGTTCACTTTTTTTTTCTTCTTTTCTTCTTTTCTTTTATTCTAGATTAAGACGCATTCTTTCGGTCATCTCGAATCCTGTGCCTTGAGGTAAAACCTGTTCGGTCATCAAGAATAAACAAATAAACAAACAAACAAAAATTTTCTGCCCCAGTTTTCACTAGGAAAATTTCGCAAGTTATTTGTAACACATATCTGAGCTACTTTTCATTGAAAGCAATAAAAATCAGGATTGTGTATCCTTGGGAATGAAGCCTTAAATTGGGAGGATTACCAGGTTATGCTGGAAAATGACCGAGTTTTGCCGAAAAAGAAAAAGGTCCTCGGGTTATGCTGGGGAGGTTCACGGGTTATGCCAGGATAAAAGAAAAAAGCTCCTTGGGTTATGCCAGGGAGGTCCGCGGGTTATGTCAGGATAAAATAAAAAGGCTCCTTGGTTTATGCCAGGGAGTTCCGCGGGTTATGTTGGGATAAAAGAGGTCCTTGGGATTATGTCAGGGAGGTCCACGTGTTATGCCGGGATAAAAGAAAAAGGTCATTGGGTTATGGCAGGGAGGTCCACAGGTTACGCCGGGATAAAAGAAAAAGGTCCTAGGGTTATTCCAGGGAGGTCCACGGCTTATGCCGGGATAAAAGAAAAAGATTCTTGGGTTATGCCAGGGAGGTCCACGGGTTATGCTGGGATAAAAGAAAAAGGCTCCTTGGGTTATGCCAGGGAGGTCCACGAGTTATGCCGGGAGAGAAGGAAAAGGTCTTTGGGTTATGCCGGGGGGTCCACGGGTTATGCCGGAATAAAAGAAAAAGGTCCTTGCATTATGCCAGGGAGGTCCACGGGTTATGCTGGGATAAAAGAAAAGGGTCCTTGGGTTATGCCATGGAGGTCCACGGGTTATGCCGGGATAAAAGAAAAAGGTCCTTGGGTTACGCCAGAGAGGTCCACGGGTTATGCTGGGATAAAAGAAAAAGGTCCTTGGGTTATGCCAGGGAGGTCCAAGGGTTATGCCGGAATAAAAGAAAAAGGTCCTTTGGTTATGCCAGGGAGCAAAGAAAAAAGGGGTCCTCGGGTTATGCCGGGATATCTAGGAAAAGGGGCCCTATGCTACCATGATTTTGGTTTTTTTTTAATAATTACTTCTTCATTTCATTTTTAGTAGAAATGCAAGAAAGAATTTGGGGAAACTTCCCTTTTGGTCGGTTCCCTGCTGCAAAGCTATTTCAGCACTTGCGCATTTCTTTCTTTTTCGGTTGTATATGCTTTTTGCATGGTTTCTTGAATTGCACCTGTTTCAACTTTTCAAACAAAGTACAATTTGTTAGTTTGAAACGGTGGTTGGTTTTGTGGCCTTAATCGTTTCAATTGCTTGACTTCGGCCCAGCTTCTATTGAGAACCTCCGCTACTTGCTGGTTTTGAAAATGAATCTCTTCTCAAACCGAAAGGCTCAACTTTTGGGATTTCATGACGACTTGCCAGTGTGGGGCTTCGACCCTTTCACTTTATTCTGCCTTTAAGACCTTTGTCTTTGACTTTCTATTTCTCTTTCAATAACTTTGATTTCAAAGCATCCTCCATCATGGCCAGTCGGGATTGGCTTGATGCACCCGTTGAGGCTGGTACTTTTATTTAGCTTTTGTTTGGAAGATCCCTATAAAAACCAGTCTTGCCACCTTTTCTTTGTATTAGTCAGAGTTAGACCGAAAGGGATTCAAGGAAAAATAAACGAAAGGCAAAAATGAGTTTAAAGAGAAGCGTCCCTTTCGGGGAGAAAAGGACTTATCTGGGGCGCATGCAGGCTTCAAATAGACAAGACATGATTCTTGGACTGGATGCTTGACCGGCACAAACTCTCCCAATTTCTCATAAACTCATTGACCTGAATTTCAAAACTAGGGAATTTTGCCAGGGCTCTTTCATTGGTGGGAGATGTCTTCTGTTTGGCCGACAGCGCCCTTTGCGGGTTTTTGCCAATCGACCTCTCTCATTTCTCTTCTCACCATCGCCCGATAGTGCTCTTTATGAGTTTTCACTAAACGTACTCTCTCATTTTCAATCTCTCTACTCACCGTCGCCTTATGGTGCCCATAGGTTTTCACCGATAAAACTCTCTTAATTTATTTCTCTCAGTTTGATTGCATCAGATTCCAACAATGATATTTTTCAATTCCCACGCCTTTACCAACTGATCGGAACGACTTGGACAAGGTTTTTGGGTAAACAGAATCTTGGATAGAATTACAACTTTGGAACCATTTTGGTGGGCTCATTGCCGAGCCATTATATCATCTGCCCCAGTTTCACTTTTTGGGGAAATTGAGATTTTTGTTTTGGTGTGACTAAACCCTAGAGAGAGGCTATCTACGTATCCTTTCGGAATAAAGTCAGACGTAGTTCAGGGAAACATTTGTTTTTTGTTGTTTTTGTTTTTTCTGTTTTTGTTTTGTTTTCTCTTTTTTTCATTTTTCATTTTTTTTTCAATAGTACTTTCGGGTTCTAAAGAGGGTAATCAAGGAAGGGTAACCGACTCAAAGGGTTTGCGAAAGATTGATAGTGTTTGGATAGCGGGAATGAAAGCCCTCGTCATCTTAATTGAACGAAGTCATCACCGCAGAAAGCCTAGACATAATACCTTTTTACTGCATCCGCATTCACAGCTGCTTCGGGATCATTTCCTTCGATATCACCCAAATATAATGCTCCTCTTGGCAATATCTTTCTGATAATGTATGGACCCTTCCAATTAGGAGCAAATTTTCCTTTTGCTTCCTGGTGATGAGGAAGAATATGCCTTAACACAAGTTGTCCCACTTCAAAATTCCTGGGTCGCACTTTCTTGTTATAAGCGCGGGCCATTCTTTGCTGGTACAACTGCCCGTGACAAACTGTAGCCATCCACTTTTGATTAATTAAGGTCAACTCTTCCGAAGAGTCTTGACCCACTCACTGTCCTCAATCTCTACTTCAACGATGATCTGGAGAGAAGGGATTTCTACCTCTGCAGGTATTACAGCCTCAGTTCCATAGACCAAAAGGTTGCAACCCTACCAATGTGCGCACCGTGGTGCGATATCCCAGTAATGCGAAAGGCAACTTTTCATGCCATTGCCTGGAGCTCTGAATCATCTTTCTCAAAATCTTCTTGATGTTCTTGTTTCCTTCTTCAACAACACCATTGGCTTTGGGCCGGTAGGGAGTGGAGTTTCTATGCATTATTTTCAATTGTTCGCATACCTCTTCCATCAAACGACTATTCAGGTTTGCAGCATTATCTGTGATGATAGTGTCAGGAATGCCAAAATGGTAGATAAGATTAGAATATACAAAATCTACCACAACTTTCTTGGTGACTAATTTGAGAGTAATGGCTTCAACCCACTTCGTGAAGTAGTCGATGGCAGCCAGTATGAATTTGTGTCCATTTGATGTTTTCGGCTCGATCGACCTAATGACGCCCGTGCCCCAGGCAACAAATGGCCAAGGTACTGACATGGGATGTAGTTCTGTGGGAGGTGCATGAATCAAATCACCGTGCACCAGACACTGATGGCATTTTCGGACAAAGCTGAAGCAGTTTTTTTCCATGGTTATCCAGTAATACCCTACTCGGAGGATTTTCTTTGCCAAAACATACTCGTTCATGTGAGGTCCACATACTCCTGTGTGTACTTCATACATGATCCTTCCGACGTCTTCGGCGTCAACACATATTAACAAATTGAAATCCGGGGTCCTCTTGTACAAGACATCACCAATTAAGAAGAAACCACTTGCATGCCATCTAATGGTTCTCTTTTGGTGTCCACTAGCTTGCTCAGGGTATTCTTGCATTTTCAGAAACTTTTTGATGTCATGGTACCATGGTAGGGTGTTTGGTTCTGCCTCAACCGTATTACAGTAACCATGCCTTTCCTTTATTTGGATTTCCAAAGGATCAATATGGGCATTGCCTGGGTAGGGCAACATCGAGGCTAGAGTAGCAAGTGCATCAGCTAGTTCATTGTGACACCGAGGGATGTACCTGAACTCTTTTGACTTGAACCGCTTGTTGAGATGTTCCACATGTTGCCGATAGGGAATAAGCTTAACATCTCGGATTTTCCACTCTCCCTAGGCTTGCCGGATAATCAGATATGAGTCTCCTATAATCAACAACTCTTCGACGTCCTGGTCAATCACCATGTTCATACCCATAATGCAGGCTTCATACTCAGTAGTGTTGTTTGTGCAGAAAAACCGAAGCCTAGCTATGGTCGGATAGTGCTGACTAGTGGGTGAGATCAAAATTGCCCCAATTCCCATGCCTTTTGTGTTTACTGCTCCATCAAAGAACATTTTCCAAGCATGGGTGTCTTCAGAGATTGGTTCTATTAAATTTACCTCTTCATCTGGGAAGTAAGTGCTCAATGGTTGGTATTCATCATCAACCGGGTTTTTAGCCAAATGATCTACCAATGCCTGGGCTTTCATTGTCGTGCGAGTGACATAGACTATGTCAAATTCCCTGAGCAGAATCTTCCATTTTTCCAATCTCCCTGCGGGCATCGATTTCTGGAATATGTATTTCAAAGGATCCAACCTGGTGGTGAGGTAGGTGGTGTAGGCTTGCAGATAATGTCGCAGCTTCTGAGCGACCCAAGTCAAAGCACAACAGGTTCTCTCTAACAGAGTATACTTAGCTTCATAGCTGGTAAACTTCTTGCTCAAGTAGTAGATTGCATGTTCTTTCTTCCCGGTTACATCGTGTTGCCCGAGGACACAACCGAAAGAATTTTCCAAGACCGCCAGATATAAGAAAAGAGGCCTCCCTGGCTCTGGTGGGACCAAGACTAGCGGATTTGATAGATATTCTTTGATCTTATCAAAAGCTTCTTGACACTCATATGTCCACTTAAATGCTGCATCTTTCTTCAGTAATTTGAATATGGACTCACATGTGGATGTCAACTAAGCAATGAACCGGCTGATATAGTTTAATCTTCCCAACAAGCTCATCACATCTTTATTAGTTCTCGGAGTAGGCAAATCCCGGATAGCCTTTATTTTTGTTGGGTCTAGCTCGATACCTCTCCTATTGACTATAGCCCAGAAGTTTTCCCAATGGGACTCCGAACGCACATTTGGCTGGGTTCAGCTTCAAATCATACTTGCGCAGCCGCTCGAAGAATTTTCTCAAATCTCGAACATGGTCATCCTGGGTTCTAGACTTGATGATTACATCGTCCACATATACCTCTATCTCTTGGTGCATCATATCATGGAAAATGGAGGTCATGGCCCTCATGTAGGTTGCCCCAACATTCTTCAAACCAAACCGCATGACTCTGTAGCAATATGTACCCCAGGGTGTGGTAAAAGTTGTCTTTTCGGCATCTTCTTCATCCATAAACACGTGGTGATATCTTGCGTAACAATCCACGAAGGATTGTATTTCATGTTTGGCCAGGTATCAACAAGGATGTGAATGTTGAGCAAAGGGAAGTTATCCTTGGGACTTGCCTTGTTTAAATCTCTGTAGTTCATACACACCCGGGTCTTCCCATCTTTCTTTGGAACTGGGACTACATTAGCCAATCATGTAGTGTACCGGACTAGTCGGATTACCCCCGCTTTTAACTTTTTTGTGATTTCTTCTTTAATCTTGTCACTGATATCAGTTTTGATTCTTTGCTTTTGCTAGACCAGAGAGCAGTCGGGGAACGTTGGCAACTTATGAACCACCAGATCAACACTTAGCCCGGGCATGTTATTGTACGACCAAGAAAACACATCTTTGAACTCAAACAGGAGTTGGATTATTGCATCCCGGGTTTTCTTGTCTATGTGAATACTTATCTTGGTTTCCCAAATTTTTTTAGAAGTTCCCAAGTTAACCGGCTCAGTATCATTCATGTTTGGCTAGGTTTATTCTCAAATTGTTCCAATTCTCGATTTATTTCCCTAAAAGCCTCTTCTTCATCATATTTCGGTTCTTGGTTCATTACTTCACAATTAGACAGTGTGTTTGGATTTGGGCATGAAGTCCGCAAGCATGTCATGTTATTTAAGGCCGCATTATTAGAACTGAAAGAAAGATAAAAAATAAAAGAGAAAAATAGCCAAAATCAGAAAGAATAAAGAGAGATGAATGATGAAATATTGATTTCATTTCTTAGAATTCAAAGATAACAGGGTTTACATTTGGAAATTAAAACACAAGAAACTAAAGAAAACACCCGAGTTACACCCTGGAATAACTCACGATGCAGAAAAAGTGGCAGGACAGGTCTACCGGGACTCCCGCCTGATAGGGAATGGTGTTGCCTTCCAATTCTGCAGCTTGGTGTTTGGTCCCATATACAGCGCCTCAGCGGTGCTTGTGCCCTCTCCCAGCTGAACCATGTAGGTTTCGTAGAGTATCTTCCTTATTGCCCCTCATATTCTTCAATTTCTTCGGTCGTAAAGGCCTCATCATCTTTCTCTTCATTGTACTTTGGATTGACAAAGGTTTCATACAAATGTGGCAGTGGTTGAGGCAAAACCCATCCCTCATTCTTTCTCTCATCTGCCCATTTTATGTCATCTGGGGTAGGTAGGAAACCTATCCCGAAGAACTTCTCAGTTGAAGGTAGGGTAATTGGTTGAGCTATTCTCTGCAGAGATTTTCCAAGTCCCTTCCCTGGTTTGAAACCATGTCTTATCATTTCTTTGGCCACCATAATCGAGGCATTGGACAGGAAGCGTTGGGGGTAGGGGATTCCTTCTTCATACTGGTCTGCCACCACAACTTCGAAAGCTTGGTAAACTATGTGCTCACTGCCTTCCCTCGTTTCAAGACATGGGACGGATAGGTCCCGATAGATTGATTGTTCATCCTCCCCGAGGACCACGATCTCTTGATCCTCATGTTCAAATTTCACCATTTGATGGAGAGTGGAAGGTATAGCCCATGCCGTGTGAATCCAAGACCTTCCCAAAAGAAATTTATAGGACGTGTCCATGTCTAGCACTTGGAAGGTCACCTCAAAATCCACCGGGCCAATGGTCAGAATTAGATCGATTTCTCCAATTGTGTCCCTTTTGATACCATCGAAGGCTCGCATGTAGACATTGTTGGGATGAATCTTTTCAGTCCCAATTTCTATATGCTGTAGTGTAGAGAGTGGGCAGATGTCTACCCAGAACCTCCGTCTACCAACCCTCTTCACGTAGTACCCTTCACATTTGATAGTAAAGTGCAAGGCTTTGTTGTGAGCGGCCCCTTCTGGGGGCAAGTCATTTTTGTTGAAAGAAATCTGGTTGACGGAAAAAAATCTTTTCGCCATTCTTTCTAACTATTCCACAGAAGTCTCAGCTGGAACGTATGCTTCATTAAGGGTCTTTATTAAAACCTTCTGGTGTTCGGGGGATTTCATCAGCAATGATAGCAAGGATATGTGTTCAGGAAACTTTCGAAGTTTATCAACCACTTCATAGTCTGCCATCATCATTTTCTGAAAGAAAGCTTCCGCCTCTTCGGTACTTACAGGTTTTTTAGATGGTAAACGCTTTTTAATGGCATTGTTCACTTCTTCCACGTTGGAGTACTTCTCAACAGGGTGATTTTATTGAAGCTCTCCTGAGATTTCTTTGCCCTTATACGTCACCACTGTTTTATGGTAATTCCAAGGCACCGCAGCAGGATCTGTCATGGGCTTCTGTGGCGCGCGTCTAATAACCACGGGCTCGTTCAGCCTCGATGGCTTAATTGTCCCCCGCACCACATAAGCTCCCTTGGGTACATACATCTGGGTTCCCTTTTTCGGTTCAAATCTCTTTGGAGGACTCAAAGTCAATTGCTTTTCTTTGCGGCCTCATGGGACATAGAGAATAGCATCTTTGGGAGGTATTGCCCCCGTCCCTGCTTCAACTTTATTTTATGGTTTTGAATGGGTAGTTTTGTTCTTCTTTTCCCCTTCATCTTGCTTCGGGCAATTTTTGGTTTTGTCTCCACGTCAGCAATAGAAATATGGCCTTCAATGCCGGGTCAAATTCCTTATCTTCATAAATCATCCCGATTACTTGCATGTTATTATGGGATGGAAATGGTTATTAGTCACATTGGGGACATCCTCATCTTTTAGCACTATCTTTTCTTCTTCTATCAAGTCTTCCACGACTTTTTTCAAAGTCCAACAGTTTTTTGTATCATGCCCCTCAGCTCTTGAGTGATAAGCACATCGGACGCCCCGCTGATAAGAGGGTGATTCTGGGTTTTGCCTGTTTAGAGGTATGGGCTACAGCAGACCCATTTGAACAAGCTTCGAAAATAGACTGGAGTAGGGTTCACCGATTGGTGTAAAATTTGGCCTCCTGGGTGGTTCACGGGGACGGAAGTTATTTTGGGGAGGATGGGGGTTATGGTGGTTTTGGTGAGGAGGCTGGTTTCTTTGAAAGGGAGCTTGGTTTTTGTTGGCTTATTGTTGAGGCCAGACAAAAGGTTGATCATTCATGATCGCGTATGGTGGAGAAGCATAGGCCATGTCCTGATGGGGGTAGTAATGCTGAGGGGTTCTTTCTGGAAACATGGGTCTAGGAGCATGGTGTCTTCTTGTACCCAATGTCGCCATGGATGTTTCTTCTTTCTTCTTACCCTTTTTCACTCCTCTAGACCTGCCTTGAATAGCTTGGTAGGTTGCTCTAATAGCAGATTGGCTAAGAAATCTGCCTGTTTTCAATCCATTTTCCACCATTTCACCAATTTTAATAGCTTCTGCGAACGGTTTACCCATAACTGACATCATATTTTGGAAATAATCAGCTTCCTGAGCTTGAAGGAACACCGTGACCATTTTGACCTCATCCATTGGAGGCTTTACTCTCGATGCCTGCTCACGCCATTTGATTGCATATTCCTGAAAGCTCTCCGAGGACTTCTTTTTCAGATTTGCCAAGGAGTTCCTGTCTGGAGCAATGTCTATATTGTGCTGGAAATGTCTGACAAAGTCTCTAGCAAGGTTATCCCAGATGTGCCAGCGAGAGATATCCTGATCCATGTACCACTCGGAGGCGATACCCACCAGACTTTCCCCAAAGTAAGCCATGAGTAATTTTTCTTTTCCTCCAGCTCCTCGCAATTGATTGCAATATTTCTTAAGATGAGCAATAGGATCACCGTGCCCATCGTATTTTTCGAACTTCAAAGTTTTGAATCCCATAGGCAAATGCACATGAGGGAACATGCATAGATCAGTATATGACACACTCTTCTGCCCACTCAGACCCTGTATGTTTTTGAGGCTCTTCTCCAGGATCCTCATCCTTTTTGCCATTTCTTCTTGTTCGAGAGTTTTAGGAGTCTTTTCTTGTCCCGTGGTGAACTGAAATGGAGGTGGCTGAGGGTAAGTATAGGTGGGGTACTGAGGGGGCTCCATTTGGAAGGTAGGTGTTTGGAATGTAAAGTCCGAAGGATCAAAAGTGGGTCTAGGCAGTGCGGGTTGTGTTATGGTTGAGCATGGGGGAGCTGTAAAGATATTGGAAGCCGCTCCGGACATGAACACCTGTGGGCGAACCTCAGAAGGTGTTCCTACAAAATGAGCCAATATGGTGGGCTGTCCCAGTGGGGTGTTTTGATGGCTGATGGGAACATTGAAGGTACCCCTGATCTAGGGAACAGTTCAGGGAATCAGGGGATGGCACTTGGAGCCTCCCTTCCATTCGTCCACGCATCCCAGATTTCCACGACCCTAAGACGTAGGATCCTGTTCTCTTCAGCCGCTGCAGATTCTAAGGCTGGGATGCCCGAGATTGGGCTGTCTTCTGGGATGGGAATTGCTGGGAAGGTCATTTCCGAAGACATTTCTATGCTCCCCTTCGATCTAGTAAAGTACGGATGTGATGCCAGTTTACCATGAAAAACCAACCATCGTTACTATAAAAACTTGAGTGGATGTGACAGCAGCAAATGGTTAGTTTGTAACAAATAACAGACAGGTAGTCGCACGTTGGGGTGTGATGCACCTATATAGTTAAATGGGTATCTACATGTTTTGCAACTGTTGCATGCTTCATCCCGGATTTTCCTGATCCTTTCCTATTTTCTTCTCTTGATTTCCACTCTCTTTTCCTTGTTTTTTCTTTCTTTTTGCCTTTTTCTCTCATTTTTCTTTTCTCTCTCTCTTTTCTTTTCTTTCATTCTTGCCTTTGCTTTTGCCCTTGTTTCTTTCTCTTGGTTTTCTTATTTTCTCTCTCTTTTATTTCTTTTCCTCTCTTGTTTTTCTTTTATTTTCTTTCCTTCCCTTTTTTTCTTTTCTCTTAGGGATACGGTTGAATCCTATGGATATTGCCTATGTATCATGACCCCGCATGAATCAGACCAAGCATAGTTCTTGAAAAACAAATGCAAAAATAAGGAAATAATTTTTGGGGATTTTCAATTTTCATTAATAAAACTTCTATTACAAAGATGCTAAACTATTTGTTTTCTTGGAAAGGAAAAACTACAAACAGACTCAAAATAACCAAAATACAGACTCAATGATTGAAACATCGGGAATACATTAAAGCCTCAAATACTGGGGTCCGCAGGGTATCATTCGGCCTCGCTGTGGGCCTATGTGCAAGTCCCCCTTGCAGTCACTCCAGATCACTCATAACTTAATGGACAAAAATCATCACTGAAGTAAAGAAGGTGGTACGAGTCATGCTCTCGCACACTTGGCATTTCATGGCAATATAGTTAGTGATATTGTAATTGTTGTATTTCTCTCTCCATTTTAGCCATCAGCCTATAGCAATATTCCCTTTCAGCCTTGAAATCTTTAACCCGTTGGGCTGCCTCATCCTCAAAGGTAGTCACTTTTCTTCGCAAGCTAGTGATGGTCCCTTCATAGTTTCTCTTCATTTTCTGCACAAACTGTGCCCGTTCTTCTGCTTTCTTTGCCCACTGCACCCGGATTTTTGCTATATTATCTTTGGATTTTTCCATGTCTTCTTGGCACTCGAGGACTTTCTTTTTTAGTCCGCTTATAAGCCTTTCATCATCCCAAATTCTTTCTGAGTTGCAGGCAACCATTTTCATCTTTCGGATCTGAGCCTTAAGAGCATCATTTTCCTGGGTCAGTTTCTTCTTTTCACCCTCATCGGTTGTGGCTTGCAAACTATTTTCAAACTGAAGGTCCTGGACCTGCTTTTCCAGCTCTCCTATTCTGGCCTTGTATTCATTCTCCTTGGCTAACCAGGCCCACTGTTCTTGTGAGGAATCAACAAAATTCTGGAGGTGAGGTCTTTTTGCCGGCCTCCCAAATGCAATTTCCCTTTTATACCAAACATGATACCCAGGTGAAACTTCTCCTTTGGATCGATCCCGTACATAGGTATTTGCCGCCAAGTATTGACATTGACTCCAGATCTGGCGGACTGTTGCTTCAGGAAAATGGCCATCAGGATCAATCTCAACTACTTGGGTACTAAGATCTACATCTTTTGGCACTATTTGACACCTCCCGAGTTGTCTTAAAACCCGATACGGAGTATAAGGCCGAATGCTCTTAAGATTCATCAAAAGGAAGTGAGGCCCAGTTGCTGGCATATATATGATCTCATCCATAGGTAACCAACCATCTAAACGTCCACTCTATTTGACTGGCAGTGATAGACCAAAAGTATGATGTCCATTCTGTGACCTCTTCAGGCAAGCTGATCCCATCAGTCCTCGTATAAAATTCTTCTATGCAGGTTTTCTCTGTTGAACCGTAACTCATGAATTGAGGACGATGGCATAGGTGTTCAATCATTTACATTCGCAACAACAAATAGCACTCCTCAAAAAAGTTTCCTTCGGCTTTGCAGGCTGTGAGAGCGTGGAAGATTTCAGCTACTATCATAGGCGCAAGAGTGTTTTTGGCTTGGGTGAGTAAAGTGCTGACGACCCGAGCTATTTTTATGTCGATATTTCCATCTTTCCTAAGGAACACCAGAAGCACCAAGAAGACCACCATAAAAGCAAAACGTCTATGTTCTTCCCATTTGTGGCAATTTCCTTTGCTGCATATTTTGTTTTCCGGATTGTTGAACCCCCCTATGTGGCCATATCTCTAGTATAAAAATTGTGGCGTACAAAAGCCAGCTGCCAAATCTGGGTTGTGGACCCCCCTACTTATCTTCAGTGAGTCTAAGAATCTGTGCACAACTACGGTTCTTGGGGCGATTATGTATTTGTGCCTTAAAGGAGCCTCAGCACTCCCAATGTATCCGGCTATTTCTTCTAAGGTCAGGGTGAGTTCAAAATCTGAAAAATGGAATACGTTGTGCGCCGGGTCCCAGCATATGAACAATGCCCTTATGATGTCTCCCCGAGGCCTAATCTCCAACAAACCAGTAATACCTTTCAAATATTTCTTGACCTCATCCTGCCTTTCTTTGCCTAGATCATTCCACCACATATGCAGCTCCAAGGGAATTTGTTTCATAATTGAGAAAGGTTCATTTTGAATTGTGTTCTTCCTGCACATTTATTAAGGTGATTTAATAATTTATTCTGACCTAAAAGAAAAAGTGACACCATTTTTTCCAAAATTTTCATTTCAAAACAAAAAACGGGTTTTGCAGATACGGCCTTTTAGCACTTTGGGGAAGAATATTTTAAGGTTGTGCCCGTTAACCGGTGAAAATGACCCAAGGTTGTGTTCTTGCAAAAATAGCCTTCCGGCGGACATTCGGCTTATTTTAAACAAGAATGGCATCACCCAACTTATTATGACAAAAATTTAAAATTTTGTTGTTTTTGGGTTATTTTTGCAAAAAGGGAAGTTGGACCCGATGGGGGTCGCCTACGTATCTCACATCCAGTGAGAATCAAACTGGCATAGTCCTGGCAGATTTAACAAAACCAACTATTTTGAAAACAAAACTTTCTTTTTCTTTAAAAATTCGACAGGGTTTCGGTACTATTTGGGCATTGGTTTTTTTCAAAATGGGTGATTAACTCACTTATCCCAAACACAATTATTCCCTTTTTCCAAATTTTCCCATTATTTACAAGTTGTTCAACATGTAGATCCGAAGCAAATAAATGCACGAGTAGCAAGTATGATGCATCAGGATGGTCTTTTCATTTCAGGTCACCTGTCCTAGAGGGACCCAACCCCTATGTTGAGTCCCCTAAGTCAAATGCACGTGATGCAAACATACGTTCATACTAGGGATCCGGTATGAGGCTTTGTTATACTAGGTTTAAACCCTGGTTATGTGTTCTAGATTGTGTACCCGAGCGAACAAATCGAGTCGAGGAGGGGGCCACATACTGGGAACTAAAAGGCCATCCGGCTTAGTAACTTGTCTGAGCCTCTTTCTTAATTTAAGGTATGACACTAACAGAATAGAGAGTCTCGACCAGCGAGCATATCCCCAAAGGTGAGAAGAGAAGGGTTTCGTAGCAGTTTATATACAATTTAGATAATATCAAAGCGGTAAAGCACTTAGCACATTAGGATGAAACATGTAAAAAAATCAGATAACAGATAAACCAATCATAACAGCTATTCTAAGGTTGAATTCTTGAACCCTCAACCGAAATTCTGGGTTCGTATCCCCAACAGAGTCGCTAGAGCTATCACACCTCATTTTTTCATTACACCATCCCGAAAGATACTGTATAAGGGATTTTTTCCACTTTAAGTGACATTATTCGAAATGAGATTATTTATTTATCAGAGTCGCCACTTGGGATGGTTTATTTGGTGTCACAAGTCACCGGTTTATTTTAAATCCCAAATCGAGGAGAAGTTTGACTTTCCATGTGAAGTTTGTGAACCAGAAATTCTGACTGAGGAATTCTGTTAACCCGGGGGAAAGTGTTAGGCACCTCCGAATTCCTTGGTTCTAGCGCGGTCGCTTAAACTATTAAATTGGCCTATTATCTGATTTTAATACATGTTTTAAACCTATGGTGCAATTTTAACCTTTTAACCGCTTTTATTTAATTTTAAGGAATATTGCAATGTTATTAAAACACGTCTTGAACCACGTCACGTAAATGCACCCGCGGTCTTTGACATGTTTTAACATTATTGAGAATTGGATTTGGGTCACATAAATGTACACCCGAGTTTAGAAAAGTAATATTATTAAATTCGCGCCTAAAGCAACTAGCACGTTGTTAACTTTGCGGGAGGCCATGAAAATTTACTAGATAGCACGTCCCAAGTTCTTTAATAGAAGTAATTAAAGAGGGCCAAACAATATGTGATTTTATTTGGTGTGGCGCACCTCGATTTTATCTTTTAAAGGATATTAGACTAAAGCTTGAAGGGCCATGAACTATTATGTTATCTAAGATGGCCCTCCTAAAATTATTGTAAGGGTCCTATTAATAAACTAAAGTCATGGAGATTGACTTAAAGCCCAAAATCTAAGCTAAGCCTAATTGATAAACGGGCAGTACCTGTTGGTGAAAAAACAAACAAATAAGAAAAAAGAGATGAACATGGGCTGGGGATTTAAAATTCACTGGCCAAACGCAAGGGCCTGCCTGGAGAATAACTGGGCCTGGAAGAGAAGCCCAATGCTTTAAATTTGAATTCTACTACTTCTGGTTGCATTTCCACATAGGGATTGGGCCATAAAACATTTTGTATTTTTCTAGCATGACCTCAACCTTGCTGGTTTTAATACATTAACATTTAGGGGATTAGGGGTTGTCAAAAGTCATTTGTTTAACAAAACAACCATCACAAACGGGCTCCACATGAAGCCCAAAGCCAGGTAAGCTACTGCTAAAACCAGGCAATGCATAAGTAGAATTGCGGCCCAGATCTTATTCAAAACAAACTGTCAAGCTTTGGCCCGTAAATGATCCCAAATCAAATAGTGATTTTAATTTAAATCTCAAAATATTGATTTATATCATAACTGGACTTAAATATTTTGTAACAAAATGAACAATACAAACCCATTCAAATCAAACACATGCTAACTTTAAATTCAAACCTCACACTCATATTCAAATCATATGTTTGCATGTGAACTAACACACTCATTCTGAAATTTCATTTCCCAAAACAACAATTCAACTTTAGTTAACACACTTTACGGAACTTGTTCATGGACTGGAACTAGAAATAAACTACTGAAACTTTCAACTGCAAAATCACATGAATTTGAAAGCTGAGCATTTCTACATAACATTCCAAATGCACAGTCTCTAGATGTTCGAATAAACTAACGAATCTACCAGTTTCAAGAAAATTGAAGAATAGGACAAACTCCAGAATATCACTACTATGCTAAAATGAATAGATTAGGCTAATTATCACTACACTACACTACTGAATTTAGGAGTTTAAACATAGGAGAGAAAACGATGTCAAATGTTAACAGGGAACAATCATTCAATATGCAGGAACTTCAAGCAATTACAGCCTTCATGTTTGGAGGTCATCTCATAGATAATCAGGGGATACCTGGAAATTGGATAAAAGAAATGAACAAGAATAAGTCAGTGTGCAAAAATCGGCAGCAGTAAGCTAGCCACAAACTCCAACCTAGGAATGAACAATCAAATAGCTCAATCTACTTTTAACCAAAACTCTTGAAGGAATCAATTCAAGCAACTTCACTCAGATGAAGTTAAACAATTTTGAGGAGCTAGAAAAGGGAAAAACCAGTAGAAATCTATTTAACAGTAGTTTTTCTTTCACTTTCACTGGATTTTTAATTCTTAAGTCACTTAGGTTCACAGGATTTTTCACTCTTAGAATTTTGATCTCTCAACTCTAAGCTCTCAAATTTTGGCTCTCAAAAAACTAGGATCTGAAAACTCTCTCAAACTCTAAGATCAGAAAAACTCTCCCAAAACTGACTTGCTAGGCAAGGGACAATGCCTTTTATAGGTAAATTAGTAGGGCACCTTTCAGATTTATTTTTAACCCTTAATTCCTTCTTAATTTTAGCTTTTTTGCTTAAAAGTCCTTAGGGTACTAACTTGTTTTCCAAGTTATACTACTCAACTCCTGAAATTCAAATTAGAACCCCAATCTAGAAGGTTCTACGGGCTTCTATTTTCTGTTACTGAAAGATTCTTTAATTTAAACTACCCATTATACCCTTAAGACCCCTGAAAATTACCTAAGTCTACCAAACAGGGGTCTGGGCCAAGTGACCTAATTCAAATGGACCTACTGATTTCAGGGATTAATTCAAACAAAGCCCAAATCCATAGTTAGAAGGAGCGATCAAAATTCTAAACAAAAGGGCAAAGGAACTAAAATTAAACTAGGGGAAACATCTAAAACTAACTGATTTTAATCAATATGGAACCCAAAACTAATTTTGTCATTAACCTAATGTTGACATGAAAATAGTGAAATAAAATAGGAACGCACAATAGGAAAATAGGTGAGGCAAAATAAAAGACAAAAATAAAGAAAAGAATTAAAACGACAGTAAAAAAATAATACAAAGAGCAGAACCCTATGTGACTACAATTTAAAACTAAATCGAGAACAAGCAAGCAAAGAAAATAAAAATAACAGAGAACAAATATAAAAATAAAAAATGAGATGAAAGAGAAGGAATACCTAGACATGGCCGGAATTAAATCATTACATGGGCAGATTACTTCAAATTTTTTGACTGAAATAGCCCTTAAACGTGTGTTTTCACGTGAAAACACACGACTAAGGCCTATTAAAGCCAAAGTCAGCAATAAACCCCTGATTGGATTTTTTGTGAATTTTTAGGGTTTTCTTTAAAGCTAGAATTGAAGGGACTCGAGGTGATTTGAGGGTTATTAGTTATAGATTTAGGAAGAGGGGGTGGTGGAGGTGGTTTGGTATCAATTTGGTGGTGTTTGGGTGGTGGCGCCACCACCGGAGAACAAAGGCGGCGGCTAGGGTTTTGAGGTTTTGAGGAATTCCAGCAGGATTTCAGGAAATCTAAAGGTAGATTGAAGGTGAGGAGGGGAAGAGGAAGCTTGGGTGAAATTTTGGGGCTATTGGAGACTCGCCGCCGCCGTGGGCGATTTCCGGCGGCTCAGGGCGGGGTGTCTCTAGGGTTGGCTAGGGTTGAGAGAGACGAGTCTTTGGGGGGCTAGGCTTGTTTGGACATTTAAATATTAAAGCACCCCAGCTTCTCGTCCGTTAGATCAAAAAACCTAGACGGCTGAGATTGATTTAGAAAGAAACAAAGTTGTTTGGCACTTGGGGGAGCTGGACCAGATTGGGGTGTAACTTTGGGCCGGGTTTGGTGTTTTTGAACGAATTCAAGGGGGTTTTTGGCTTGGGCTAGTGAATTGAAGACCCCTTTTCTTTTTATTTTCTTTTCTTTTTCCTTTTCAAATTTAAAACAAAACTAAAATTAAACCTAAAAAAATTAATTCAACCTACCTAATTAAGCTATAATTAAAACTATTACTAAAATATCAATTTAAAGGAAACTAATAAATCTCAAAGCTAAAATTTAAACAAAGCAAAACAAATCAAAATTTTTTTTTGTGATTTTTAAATTTTTGTACAACCCTAATTACAAATTAGTCTAAAAAATATAAAAAATTTAATCATAAATGCAAATGCAATATTTTTATATTTTTTATGAATTATGCTAAATTAAAAATGCACATAGAAAAGAGTAAATAAACACGAAAATTATGCAATTAATTCTTAAAACTCGAATAACAAAAGAAAAATCATAATTTTAAGAATTTTGTAGGAGTAATTCAAGCGAGGCAAAAATCACGTGCTCACAGCCGATAATCAATACACATTCTCGTTGACCCATCCTTCTTCTTGACAAATAACACCGCGACACCTCAAGGTGAGACACCAGGTCTAATGAAATCCTTCTCAAGCAAATCCTGCAACTGTTCCTTTAACTCTTTCAACTCCGGCGGGGTCATACGATATGGTGGGATAGAAATGGGCTGAGTGCCCGGGACCAGATCAATGCAAAAGTCAATATCCTCGTCGGGTGGCATACCCGGCAGGTCTGAAGGGAAAATATCAAGAAACTCACGAATAACAGGCACAGAATCAATAGAGGGAACCTCGGCACTAGAATCGTGGACATAGACTAAATAGGCCAAACACCCCTTCTCGACCATATACCGAGCCTTCACATACAATATAACACTACGGGTAGAATGACTAGGAGTCCTTCTCCACTCTAAATGTGGCAAACCTGGTAATCTAAGGTCATAGTCTTGGCACGACAACCCAAGATAGCATGGTAAGGTGATAACTAGTCCATTCCAATATAACACGGAATCTATCCATGTCCAGAAGAAGCAAATCTACACGAGTCTCAAAACCTCCAATCACCAACTATACACGAACAATAGACTCGATCGACTACAATAGAGTCATCCACTGGTGTAGACACATAAATAAGAACACTTAATGAATCTCTAGGCATGACTAGGAACAGTGCAAAATGAGATGATGCATACGCATATGTAGACCTTGGACTAAATAACACCGAAGCATCTCTATCACAAATCAAAACAATACCTGCATCTCCATCTCTAATACCTTTACCTACACCTCTAGCATCTCTACCTCCACCTCTAATACCTCTACCTCCACCTATAATACCTCTCTCTGAGTGATGTGGAGAAATTTCTCCAGGAATAGATGCGTGAGCTACTCCCAAGTTGAAGCTGGCGATCCGGCTGGTCTAGCCAATCAATAATCTCTCCAACAGGTCTTGGCAGATCCAAACAAGCGTAAAGTAGCAAAATCGACCCCATTGGTCTCCACGATCCCTATGTTCCTGAGAACCTCATGATAGCTGTATAGATAATCTTAAGGATCCTCAGAAGAAGTACCGCTGAAAGTAGTAGTGAAGAGCTTGGTGTAACTTATCCGACTTCTACAAAGCCTTTGAAGACGTAGCTAATCTATCACCGGTCTGTGCTGCTGCTCAGCTGAAGAAGCAGTACATGACCTCTCCATTCGCAAAAGGACAAGACTAGAGCTTTCAATTTAGCACTGAGAGAACAAAATCGCACGATAAGAAAGAATAGAAGTGAAGCTTTATCCTAACTCTGTAGCCTCTGGGGATAAATACAGACTTCTTCATACCGATCCCTCAGACTCTACTAAACTTGTCCGTGAGTTGTGAGACCTATGTAACCTAGAGCTCTAATACCAACTTGTCAAGACCCAGATTTTCCACCCTTGGGGGTCGTGATGGCACCTACTCGTATAAGCTAGGCAAGCCACACATTTATAATCCATAACTATTTTTATTGACAATCCTCTTTTACCAATTTAATTAACAGGAAATAAATAATTAAACAACAGCGAAATTCGTAATTTAGAAGAAGACTTAAATGATATAAACCAAATTAAAAAGGAAAGATCCACATATGCCTCTACCCAGAACTGGAGTCACAATACTCATAGACTACTAAAACTTAATACATACAACCGTTTGAAAGAAAGTAACAATGTTTGTCTTGAAACATGATATAAAAGAATGAAATATAAGATAGAAGAGATGTCGGGTCTGCGGACGCCTGCAAGGCTACCTCGGTGTCTCGGTGGACTGAAGGCTACCTCCCGAGCTACTGCTGCTGTCTGATACCTGGATCTGTGCAAAAGAGCACAGAGTGTAGTATTAGCACAACTGACCCCATGTGCTGGTAAGTGCCTAGCCTAACCCCGGCAAAGTAGTGACGAGGCTAGGACCAGACCAACAAATAAACCTGTGCAGTTGTATAATATACAACGGAAAGTAAACAACTAATAAACAAATAAAGATGGAAGGGGGAACATGCTTCCGGCAATAACAGATAAAGCAGAGTCTCAAGAGAATTATCAGGAAATAAAAATTCAACTTCTAGCGAGGATAAGGAAAACAAGGCAGCTTTCACTCTCAGTTCACAACTCGTTATAGGCGTGCAACCCGATCCCATTGCTCATATCTTGTTGTAGGCGTACCACCTACTCCCATTTCATTATATCAATAGTTCTTTCAAATGAAATTTACTCCAACAAACGCAACAATCAATACGAATTCATAAGACATCAAGTACACAAAAAATTATGAATCACTGAGGAAAACAAATAATGACAAGTAGCAATTAGGAACAGTTAGGAAATTTAATATTTAGTATACTAAATGTCAAGTAGCAATTAATACATATAAACATGTAGCAATTATAGTATAAATTCAAGGCGTAATGTTGTGCAAGGATACCTTGATCCAATAATAACAAGCAATACAATAAGGGAAATGTCAACATAAGTATCACAGTAATTGTGGAATAAGACAATCAATGCACTTGAACTGATAACAATAAGAAATCATAATAAATGGCAATAAGTGCACGGCATCATCCTTCGTGCTTTTACACTCTCTCACCAAAATAATACACGGCATCACCCTTCGTGCTTTACACTCTTCCTCACCCAAGCAACAATTACAAAGCAATTAGGGAAAGGGAATCAATGACCTCACCATAAAGTCAGGTAACAATAGGAAATCAGTAAAATAAATGTAAAGAACAACACAACTCAATTATCAACAAGAATCAGGGAAATCAAGGACAAGTGCATGGTATCACCCTTTGTGCTTTTACTGTCATCCTCACCATAAGAATCAATATAATAGGCACGGAATGGTACATCGTGCGGTACGGCATCACCCTTCATACTTTTACTCTCATCCTCACCAAGCAATGATATAATAAAAGGTGCACGACATTACCCTTCGTGCTTTTACTCTCTTTCCTCACATATAATCAATAGAATAGACATGAAATGGTACATCGTGCGGAAAGGCATCACCTTTCGTGCTTTACACTCTTTCCTCATAATAAACAAACAATGCACGGCATCACCCTTCGTGCTTTACACTTTTTCCTCACAATAAACAAAAAATGCACGACATCAACCTTCGTGCTTTAACACTCTTCCTCACCCAAACAACAATCACAAACAAGGGGCAAGGGAATAAACAAAATAATAATAGAAATCCCCGCAAGGAAACACAATTAAAATAATTAAATCCCGGCAAGGGTACAATATCAATAATCTCAACGTCCTGGCAAAGGAAATAATCAATAAGAAACAATATCCCGGCAAGGGAACAATTTAAATACTCTTTCTCTTACTTTCACTTTTATTTCATATCTCACTTTACCACTTCAGCCAATGCTCCAAAGTATTCAACCATTTCATATACGTTCACAATTGTAATATAACTTGAGCCAATGCTCCTCGATTTTCATAGGTCACAATTTCGTTTCACAACAAATAAGAGTCATCACCAAGGCAAGAGAAATACAACGAAATCAAGATACAATTTAAAGACTCACGGTCATGCTAGACACCAACATATAGATACTCATCACCATGCCTATACATCGTACTAGACAATTACCACATAGCAAATAGGACTCAACTCCAAATCCCTCAAGCTAAGGTTAGACCAAACATTTACCTCAAACTTCCACGGCCAATTCACTCTTCAATTACCGCTTTCCCTCTCGAATTCAGCTCCAAATCATTTGTATCTATACAATAATGACTTCAATACATCAATAAATGCTAAAAAATACGAACCCAATGCCTAATTATAGCTTTTCCATCATTTTTCCCAAAAACTCAAAAATTGACCCCGGGCCCGCTTAGTCAAAACACGAAGTTCGAACCAAAAACCGATCACCCATACATCCACAAGCCCAAATATATAATTATGTCCAAAATTTGACCCAAAAACGAGGTCGAAATCACAATTAATTAAAAAGCCCAAACTCCACCCAAATCCCTAATCTCTACCCTTAATTACATGTTTTAGGCCTAGAATTTCAATAGATGTTGATGAAAAATGAAGGAAATGAGTTAAAGATTACTAACCCACGAGTTAATGGTGGAAAGATGCTTCAAAAGTTGCCCTAGAACTTTGCAGAAGAAAAAGTTTGAGAAGTTTTATGAAAATCCCGTAATGGTTCTATTTTGGAGTATTAAAAATAATTAGGCAAATTAAACCTACCCGTTCGCGATGGGACCCACACGTTCGTGATGGGTCGGCTTGTTAAGCCTATGCGTTCGCGTGCATGGGCTCGCATTCATGAAGTGGAAGCTCCTCGAGCCCTCGCGTTCGCGTCCTTAGGGTCGCATTCGCGTAAGGTGTTCTACGCATTCCCCCTGCCCAGGCACTTAGCCTTCACGTTTGCATAGACAGGAACGTGTTTGCGAAGGTCTAGGCCCCCCGTTGCCTCGCGTTCGCGGCCTGGTCTATGTGTTCGCATAGAAGGAAATTCCCTTCAGCAATTTTACTCATCGCGTTCGCAAGTTTCCTTCCGCGAACGCGAAGAAGACCATATCAGAACTGGAAACCTGCAACTTCCATAAGTCTAAAACACCTCTGAAACACTCCCGAGCCCTCGGGGCTCCTAACCAAATACACGTACTAACTCAACAACATCATACAGATTTATCCATGCAATCAAATTGCCAAACTAATCTCAAAAACAATGAATCAAACCTCAAAATCAAGAGTTTTTCCAAAAACTTCATCAAGTTTCAAATTTAGGATTTCAAGTCCGAAACACGTCAAACGACGTTTGATTTTAACCAAATTTTACAGAAATATCTTAATTCACATATAAGATATGTAGCGGGCGCCGGAACCAAAATACGGGCCCGATAACGACACATTCCAATCAAATATCATTTCAATTTTTCCTTAACAATTTCAGAAAAATAATTTATTTTAGAAATTCATTTCTTGGGCTCGGGATCTCAGAATTTGATTTTGGGCATACACCCGAGTCCAATATTTTCCTATGATCCCTCGGGACCATCAAATCACGGGTTCGGGTCCGTTTACCCAAAAAGTTGACCAATGTCAAATTTATTCATTTTAATATCAAAATTAGCATTTTTCATAGAATTTCATATTTAAGCTTCCCGGCTACACGCCCGGACTGTGCACGCTAATTGAGGCAACTCTAAATGAGGTTTTCAAGGCTTCGAAAGCATAAAATTTATTTAAAACAGGGTCATCACAGTTAATGATACTGTTTGATTTCATACTTGTGCTCAGTCATGCCAGATCTTTCAATGTTTTCAAAACTCAGCTATGTTAATCTGTTTTAGAAACCTTAAATGATGTTTTAAAGATATTTTGAGCTGAGTTGCATATTTTTACTATTGCCCGAAGCGCTTATGAGATTCTGACTGATTAAGACCGAGGGCCTGTGTTGTGAGAATACATTTGGTTCGGGTTGCACGCCGCAGCAGTGATACATTGATTATAATAATGAGGCCGAGTGCCTGAGATTGTATGCCACGAGGTGGCTTGAGATTTATACGAGGCCGAGAGCTTGTTTATGATGCCACAAGATGGCTTGATTATGTGTTTGGGTCGTAAGGGGCCCCTCCCAAAGTCTGTACACCTCCAGTGAGCGGGGGTACTCATGGTGATTTGAGATATAACTCGAGGGGCTGGTATTGTTATGTGATATTGCCAGAGGGGCTGATTCTGTTGTTACTGTGCCTGAGGGGCAGTTATTATTTGTTTACCTTTTGGTTGTTTTTTTTGTATATTGTTAACTGTTTAAGAGATGTTTATGAAATTTCATTGTTTAATAATATTTACTGATTTGTTATGCCTCTTGTAGCTTAATGTTGTGTCTTACGTGGTTTTATATTACTCAGTCTTCATTTATTTTTATTAATTAGTGAGTTTGAGTACTCACTTTACTCCTTGCACCCATGTGTGCAGATTCGGGCATTACAGGTCCTGCTCCTGAGGGTTGATAGTTCCAACAGGTCTTCGGAGATTTACTAGGTAGTTGCTTGGCTATTCGCAGCCCAGTGCATTCTCCCTCTATTTCAGGTTTTTTTTTAATTCAGTTATGTAGTGGTGGATTAGACTCTAGACTTTTAATATAGTGTTAGATGCTCATGACCGGTGACACCCCGATGTAAGGTTGTGTTGGTTTTTATTTCCGTAGCTTATATTGTTATTTTGGGATTTTACATTAAAGATCTTGGTTTATTATTTTAACTGCTTAAGGTGAATTGTAAGTGTGTCGGCTAACCTTGTCTTCACGAGAGACGTCATCACGACCGGGTTTGGGTTTAGGGTCGTGGCGCTTTTTAACTTGTGTTCTATTTTTTTTTATTTCTAACGCACTTTTAAGGAATAAATTTACGTATTATATGTTTTTTTTAAACTTGAATTAGAATTTTACTCATATGATGAATTTAAAAAATAATTAAATTGGATTCTCTTGCTAAATAATTAATTAAAAGATTTCATTATTTGATTTTAACATAAAAAATAACTTATTTTATGTTGATTCAGATATTAATATTAGTTCATATCTTGTTTTAAATATTTAATGTCAATTATAATTTATTTATTTTCAAATAGTAAAAGATTGATGTGATATTTCACTTTTAAATCTTTATGTTGATAGAATCGTTAGTGATATTGACTCTTACAAACTATTTTTTTCCTCTTTCTCACACATTTATAATCTTAAATATTTTCTTGGATGTTGTTCAATAATTGGTTATTTTTCAATAGTACACAAAAAATTAATTAAAAAATATTATTTGAGCAGGAAAATATTTTAAATAATAACAACAACAATCACAGTTTGATCCCAACAAGTGGGGTCTGGGGAGGGTAGTCTGTACGCAGACCTTACCCCTACCTAATTCAGGTAGAGAGGCTACTTCCAATAGACCCTCGGCTCAGGAAGGGTAAGAAGAAGAAGAGGAAAGCAAGGGAGGAAGAAAGATGGAAGATAAAAGAAAAAAAGGGAAGATAAAGGATAATTGGCACGAAATAATAGCAACAGGGAATACAATACCTGAGACAAACAAATATAATATAAAAATCTATTATCTTAGGGATATTTCTTTTCTCAATTTCAAATATTTATGCGGTTCATTTAATATTACCTTTATTTTTTCTTGGTATTAGACATTATGGGGTGGTATGTATTGCCAATACAGAGGACTCTTACGAAATTAATTTTATTAAACATTCTTACATATTTTTAATAAGAATTTAATAGAAATTATTCTATTAATTTCAAGTATTAAAAATTAGCATAGAAGGTATTGTAGTCCAAAAAATAGGTTATTACAGTTATGTTTTGTCACGACCCGGATTTTTCACCCTCGGGAGTCGTGATGACGCCTACTAATGTGAGTTAGGCAAGCCAATTATTTAACTAACTACCTTTTTACCCATTTTATACTCTTTAACATTTATAAAACAATAACGTGTAAATAGCGAAAAATTTAGAATAAGCGGTAGAAAGAAATAAAATATCTTAACATGTAATTATGACAACTGATTAAACCTTAACCACCAAGAACTGGTGTCACAGTGTCACAGACGATCTAAGAGTGCTAAACAAAGTCTGAAAATAAAAGATGCACTGTTTCTGGATCAAAAAGATGAAACGGGAAATAAAGGATAGAGGAGACACCACAGACTGTGGACGCCTGGAGGTATACCTTGGATCTCCGCGTAGACTGAAGGTAGCCATCCAATCTATGGTCGAATGTCTACAGCACTGGGATCTGCACAAAAGAGTGCACAGTGTAGTATATCACAAGCAACTCCATGTGCTGGTAAGTGCCTAGCTTAACCTCGGCGAGGTAGTGACGAGGCTAGGACCAGACTACCAAATAAACCTGTGCAATTCAACTATATCCAGCGGAAAAGAAATATAGGAATAAACAGTTAAGTATAGGAGGGGTAGCATGCTGCGGGGGGAGATATCAATTCAGAATAGAAAGACAACATATAAATGGAAGAAACAATATATCTCGGATATCCACAGAGAACCAGAAAGAAATAAGTGCACGGCATCACCCTTCATTTCTTTTACTCTCATCCTCACCAACAATCAAGTAATAAAAATGTGCACGGCATCACCCTTCGTGTTTTTACTCTCGTGCTCACCATATAATAATTATACTTGGCATGGAATGGTACATCGTGCAACACATCATTACCCTTCGTGCTTTACACTCTTTCCTCACAATCATACACGGTATCACCCTTCGTGCTTTACACTATTTCCTCACAAAAGTAATGCACGACATCATCCTTCCTGCTTTAACTCTCTTCCTCATACAAACAACAATCACAAGCAATAGGGCAAGGAAATAAATGACATTACAATAAGAATCCTGGCAAGGAAAAAATATTTCAACAACAAGTCCCGGCAAGGGACAACATCCAAACAACAATAGTATCCCAGCAAGGGAATCAATATAATGATTATTTTCTCTTTTTCACCTTTGTTTCAACATTCACTTCACAACTCGAGCCAATGCTCAAAAAGGTTCCAATTACCGCTCATACTTTTAGAATTCATTATACAACTTGAGCCAACACTCCTCAATAATCAAACATCATAATTACTTCCACGAACTTTGCCCAATAAATAAAAATCATCACCAAGTTAAGAATAATACAACGAAGTCATAAAAATAACATTAAGAGACTCATAGGCATGCTAGACACCAATGTATAGATACTCGTCACCATGCCTATACATCGTACTCAACAATTACCACATAAAAAATAGGACTCGACTCCTAATCCCTCAAGCTAAGGTTAGATCAAACACTTACCTCGATGCCACGAACATAATTAACTTCTCAACTATCGCTTTACCCATTGATTTCACCACCAAGTCGCTCATATTTAGTCACAAGTTAATTATATCAATAAATGCTAAATGAATCAAATCTAATGCATGAAAATAAGTTTTCCAAATTTTTTCCAAAAAGTCAAAAATCGACCTTGGGCCTGCTTGGTCCAAACCCGAAATTCTGACAAAAACCCGATTACCCATTCACCCTCGAGCCCGTATATATAATTGGTTTTCGAATCCGACCTCAATTTGAGGTCTAACCTAATTTCAATATTTTTAGGTTTTTCCTAAAGTTTCCAGTTCCACCATGAAAACTCTAGATTCTAGGATGAAATCTTGTAAAAAGAAGTTAATGAGTAAAGAAAATGAGTTAGAAATCACTTACCATTATTTTGGCGAAGAAAGGTTGTATGAAAAATCGCCTCTCACATTTTTGGGATTTTAAAAAATAAAAAATAATTGAAAATCCCGTCTAAATATATCCCTCTCAGACCCTCTGTGCGGACTGCACAAAATCCAGTGCGGCCGCACAGCTCCCCTTGTGGACTGCACTGACATGCTTTAATATTTTGGCCATAACTATCTTTACAGATGTCCAAATTGTGATTTCTTTACTTTTCTGGACACTAGACATGAAGGCTACACCTTTTGTTTTTAAATCATCTCAAAATTCCTTGTAGATCAAAAGCTATAGGCTTCTAAAGTCGGATCAGGGAACCTGTGCGTACCACACAAAATCGAGTGCGGCCGCATAGTCCCTACCGCGCACCGCACGAAATCTTTTGCGACCGCAAAGGCCCTTTCTGCGGACCGCATAAAGATCCTTGCAGATCGCACGGGCAGGTTCAGAGATCTGCAACTTTACTGAACCTGCAACAACTGTATTTTAAGCCTAAGACATCCCGGAACCTACCCGAAACTCTCCCGAGCCCTTGGAATTTCAAACCAAACATGCATACTAACTCAAAACATCATATTGACCTACTTATGCAATAACATCATCAAACTAACATATAAAATCATGAATTAAACCTCAAAACTCAACCTTTTCATCAAGAACTCTAAAAGTTCCTAACTCTTCAACCGGAAGTCCAACTCACGTCAAATAAACTCCATTTTTCACAAAATTTTACAGTTATCTTTCAAATACTATAACAAGTTTGTACAGGGCTCCGGAACCAAAATACGAGCCTGATAATAATGGTTTTAAATATTAATTCTTTTCTTCATTTCTTAGATAAATCAGTAAAATAATTTCTTTCAAAAATTAATTTCTAAGGCTTGGGACTATGGAATTCATTTCTGGGCATACGCCCAAGTCCTATGTTTTACTACAGACCTCTCGGGATTGTCGGGATCCGGATCCGTTTGCTCAAAATGTTGACCAAAGTCAACCATAATTAAATTTTAATCTTTAGAAATTTCTATTTCTCATATTTTCACACAGAAGGCTATCCAGATATAGGTCCGGACCACGCATGCAAATCAAAGTGAGGTAAAAAGGAGGTTTTTAGACCTCAGAACACTGAATTTACTTGCAATACATGTGATGTCCTTTTGGGTCATCACATTCTCCACCTCTAAAACAATCGTTCGTCCATGTACCTGAGTTGGGGAAAAGATAGGGATAACGGCTCTGCATATCAGACTCGGACTCCCAGGTCGATGCCTCAGCAGGCTGACCTCTCCACTGAACACGAACAGAAGGAAAATTCTTCGACCTCAACTGACGAACTTGCCGGTATAGAATAGCTACCGGCTCCTCCTCATAGGACAAGTCCTTGTCCAACTGGACAGTGCTAAAATCTAACACGTGGGATGGATTGCCATGATACTTCCGAAGCATGGACACATGAAACACTGGATGCACGGCTGATAAGCTCGGAGGCAATACATGTCTATAAGCAGCCTTTCCCACTCAATCAAGGATCTTAAACGAGCCAATGAATCTAGGGCTAAGCTTTCCCTTCTTCCCAAATCTCATCACGCCCTTCATAGGCGACACTCGAAGCAATACCCGCTCTCCGACCACGTAAGCCAAATATCAAACCTTGTGGTCGGCATAGCTCTTTTGCCTGGACTGAGCGGTACAAAGCCCATCCTGAATAAACTGGACCATGTCCAGGGTATTCTGTACCAGATCCGTACCCAACAACCGAGCCTCTCCCGGCTCAAACCATCCAATTGGCGACCGGAACTGCCTACCTTATAAAGCCTCGTAAGGAGCCATCTGGATACTCGACTGGTAGTTGTTGTTGTTGTAGGAAAACTCTTCTGAAGGCAGAACTGATCCCACGAGCCTCCAAAGTTAATGACACAAGCTCGAAGCATATCCTCCAAAATCTAAATGTTCCAATCAAACTTCCCGTCCGTCTAAGGATAAAATGTTGTGCTCAACTCAACCCGTGTTCCCAACTCTCGCTAAAATGCTCTCCAAAAATATGAGGTAAACTGTGTATCTCAGCTCGAAATAATAGACACGGGCACACCATGAAGACGAATAATCTCCTTGATACAGATCTCAGCTAACCTTTCGGAAGAATAAGAGATTGCCACAGGAATGAAATGTGCTAACTTGGTCAGCTTATCAATAATAACCCACACTGCATTGACCATTCTCTGAGTCCGTGGGAGTCCAACAATGAAGTCCATAGTGATCCTCTCCAACTTCCACTCAGGAATCTCAATCTTATGGAACAAACCACCAGGCATCTGATGCTCATACTTAAACTACTGACAATTCAAACACCGAGCTACATATGCAATGATATCCTTCTTCATTCTCCGCCACCAATACTGCTGCCGCAAATCCTGATACATCTTTGCGACGCCCGAAGGAATAGAGTACTGAGAGCTATGGTCCTCCTCAAAGATCAACTCTCGAAGCCCATCCACATTAGGCACACAAACTCGACCCTGCACCGTGTCTCTAAGAACACACAAATAAGGATCGTCTTATATCCGATCTCGGATACGCTCCAATAATGAAGAACGAGTGACTATGCAAGCTAACACAAGGCTGGGCTCATAAACATCCTACCTCACAAACTGATTGGCCATAGCCTGAACATCCAAAGCAAGTGGTCTCTCACCGACCGAAATATAAGCTAGACTGCCCATACTGGCTGACTTTCTACTCAGGGCATCGGCCACCACATTGGCCTTTCCCGGATGATATAAGATGGTGATATCACAGTCTGTCAACAACTCCAACCACCTTCTCTGTCTCAAATTCAGCTCCTTTTGCTTGAACAAATACTGCAAACTCTTGTGGTCCGTGAACACCTCGCACGCCATGCTATACATATAATGCCTCCAGATCTTCAACGCATGAACAATGGCTGCTAACTCCAAATATTGAATCGGATAGTTCTTCTCATGAATCTTCAACTGATGTGAAGCATAGGCAATGACCTTGCCATCCTGCATCACTACCGCACAAGTCCAATTCGAGATGCATCAGAAAAAATGGTATATGGCCCTAAACTTGTGGGCAAAACCAACATTGGTGCCATAGTCAAAGCTATCCTTAGTTTCTAAAAGCTCGCCTCACACTCATCCGACCATCTAAACTGGGAACCCTTCTTGGTCAACCTGGTCATCGGGGTTGCGATAGATGAAAACCCCTCTACAAACTGACGATAGTAGCCTGCCAAACCCAAGAAACTTCAGATCTCTGTAGCTGATGTTGGTCTAGGCTAGTTGTTCACTGCCTCAATCTTCTTCCAATCAACCTGAATACCCTCTGCTAACACGACATGACCCAGGAATACAACCGAACTCAACCAGAACTCACACTTCAAAAACTTAGAATACAACTTACTATCCCTCAAAGTCTGAAGAATCACTCTAAGATGCTACTCGTGCTCCTCCCGGTTGTAGGAATATATCAAAATATCATCAATGAAGACTATTATGAACAAATGCAAGTAAGGCCTGAACACTCGGTTCATCAAATCCATAAAAGCTTCTAGGGCATTTGTCAACCCGAATGACATTACCAAGAACTCATAATGCCCATACCGAGTGCGAAAAGCTATCTTAGGGACATCGGATGGCCTAATCCTCAACTGATGGTAGCCATATCTCAAGTCAATCTTTGAAAATAACTTGGCACCCTGAAGATGATCGAACAAATTATCAATCCTTGGCAGGGTATACTTATTCTTGATTGTGACCTTGTTCAATTGCCAGTAATCTATACACATTCGCATTGATCCATCCTTTTTCTTTACGAATAACACAGGCGCACCCCGAGGCGACACACTAGGTCAAATGAAACCCCTTTTAAAGAAATTCTTGCAACTTCTCCTTCAACTCTTTCACCTCAGGCGGGTCCATATGATACGGTGGGAAAGTAATGTGCTAGGTGCCCGGAGCCAAATCAATGCAAAAGTCGATATCCCTGTTGGGTGGCATACTCAGTAGGTCTGAAGGGAATACCTCAGGAAACTCACGAACAACGGTCATAGAATCAATAGAAGGGACCTTATCACTAGAATCACGAACATAGGCCAAATAAGGCAAACACCCCTTCTTGACCATACGTCGAGCCTTCACATAAGAGATAACACTGCAGGTATAATGACTAGAAGTCCCTCTCCACTCTAAACGAGGTAAACCCGGCAAGGCTAAGGTCACAATCTCGGCAAGACAGTCCAAGATAGCGTGATAAGTGTCACACCTCCTTTTTCCGCTACACTCGCAAGGGCATAAAGGCGTTTTTCCAATTAAAGGAAAATCGGAACGGGATTTATTTATTAAAGTTCAGAGTCGCCACTTGAGAGATTAATGGTGTCCCAAGTCACCGGTTGAATACTGAACCGAGCAAATTATGACTCTGTTAATAGTCTGCGAATCAGAAATCCGAGTAAGGAATTCTGTTAACCCGGGAGAAGGTATTAGGCATTCCCGGATTTCGTGGTTCTAGCACGGTCGCTCAACTGTTATATTTGATTTTATCTAATTTAAAAAATATGTTCTAAACTATGTGTCTTTTATTAGTAAACCACTCTTATTTTTATTTTTAATAAGAATTGCAACGTCGTAAAAATGCGTCTCGAACCCCGTCGCACCAGTGCACCTATGGTTTTTGACACATTTTGACTTTGTTGAGATTTTAGATTTGGGTCACATAAATGTGCGCCCGTATTTAGGAAGGTAATATTATTAAAATACACACCTAAAGCAACTACGCGTTTATTATCTTTGGAGAAGACCGTGAAATTCGCTAAACGGTCTTCCCGAATTCTAAGTATCTTTATATGGCATTTAATAAGGGCCCCGCCATTTTGCATTTTTATTTGGCGAGGCTCGTCTCATCATTTTTATTTATAGGTTAATCCTAAAGTGCCTATGATTTTCTACTTGGTTTTGTCTCTATAATAAATAAAAGAAAGCCTAATTATTTAATATATCTAAAAGGCTGAATTCCTATGATTCCAATAAAATTCGCCCCAGCCCAGCAATTTATGAAAGGGATGAAACAGATCTTAGCCAATTCATTTTAAAACAAAGGACTGGGCAACTTGGGCCTGCTGCTGCAGACTCAGGCCCAAAAGACGTTATTCAATTTACTAATGCAGCGTCTGGGCCTCACGTTTGGGCCCAAAACAAGGATTGAATGAAGACAAAGGTCTAATGCTGATCATGAAACTAAATTGAATCTTAACATATCAACATGCTTAGTTTATGGCAAATTGATTAATTGACCACCATATTCCATTATTGATAACACTCAGATCTGCCCGAGGAGACAAGTACGCCAAATCAGGATTCCAATTCAAGACAATTACACCAAATTAGGATTCAAATTCAATTTCAATATCCAGATTACACTTATAATTCACAAATGTTCTTCTACCTAATTAACAGAGAAACTCAAACAATCAGTTATCTCTGAATTCGAAGCCTTCTTCTCATTGGATCTCAAATCGGTTCAAAACAACTCAGCCAAGTGTTGATTAATCATATAATGAAAATGAAAAAAAATTACCAAAAGCTCTCCCACGTTTCTAATTTACCTTTTTTAACAAACTTCTGAAATAACTGACTGGAAATCAACATACATCTAACATAAACCATTATATGAAGTTAAGAGCACTAGTTCTCAGCATAAGAAGAGTTTGTTACATATTTGAGTATTGCAGTCCATTTATTACAAAACCAACTTCAATCCAAACAATATAACTACAAGCGAGGGTCTAAATATCACTAATGAACCAAATGGTTAAATACGTAAATCAAAAAACTGAATCAGATTAGATCTCATGCATTGATTACAGGTTCATCCTTCATATTCAGCTCACAATTATCAAAATCAAGCTGTGTACCTGGAAATCAGTTTACAATGGAAGAGGAAGAAGAGATCAGCAGCAGCAATAATAGGCCGAACTCAACGATAGCCCAGAAATTAGTTCAACAGCCCACAAAATTTGAAACCAAGCAAACCCAAACAATCAACTATAAATCACTCGAAATGCACTTAGACAAGCTCAAAATGCACCAGCATACTTCGACAAATCCAAAAACCATCCAAAACCAGTTTAAACAAACCCAAAATTGCTCGAACTAAAACCAATGGACATTTGAAATTTCAGAAACCAAGTATTGGACTAGGAGAAGGGAAATCAACAGCTAAAAATTAAATTTAACCTGAATTGACTAATGGAACAGTAAGGTTTTATATTGTTTTTTGGTTTCTCTTTTGAAGAAAGCTAAGCTAAAAGAGTTTGGGATCTGAAATTTTGAATTTTACAGATCAGTGAGACTAGAGGAGTATTTTTGGGGAGGAATTTGGAGTTCCAAAAAAACTTGTTATTCAAGGCAATTGCATGCCCTTTTATAGGCGGCAATAGGGACTTATCAGATTTTCAATTTTTCTTTTTAGTCCCTGCTTATTTCCAGCTTTTTAATCTTTTATTTCTAACTTGTGCAACAAGTAACTACACTTATTTAGCCAAAATTTACACTACAGTCTATTCTAGAATGTTCTATACCCTTTACAATTCCTGAATTACCCCTACTTTATTTCAGAATTTACTAAACCTTAATAAACTATCCTTTTCTATGCCCATATTACCCCTTAAATCATGTTGCAATTACTGTTAACCCATTTTATATACCCAAAATGCCCCTACTTTACTCTTGTCATTACTGCCTTTAATTCTTTCCTTCTTCTTTGTTTTTGTTATTATAGACTAATTATTATTTAGCTAATCTAAACAACTATAACCAATTCATACTCCTAATTATCAGAATCAAAACTAATATCAGAAATTAACAGAGATGAATAATTAATCTACCATTTAATCACACAGCAAAAATAGAAGAAAAGCTAATTATTTGTTATCAATACTTAAACAGCATCATTATCCCAATTAAGTAAACGCTGATCGAATTCTAGAATACTAAGAAATTTAAACCTAACAGTATTATTTAAAAACTATTAACGGACATTTAAGCAAGTCCAAACAGTAAACCCTAATTAAACTAATGACAAAATATCAACAGAAATCAATTAACACAAGAAAACACAAGAAAATAGTCAAAACAAACACATGCAGAAACAAAAGAAAGAAAAAATTGAAGAAGGGCTTATCTAGGGCTTGCCAGAAAGTCAAATTGCTCCGGTCAACCATGGTGGCTTGAATCCTCCAGGATTTTTGATCCGTAACATCCCTAATGGTGTGTTTTCCAAAAAAAAAACACATTATGAGGGGTATTACGGTCAAGAATCCCCAAGAATTGCTAGGGTTCTTGACCAGAACAGTGAAATAAAATTTTGAGGAACTCCGGGCAGATTCGAAGGGAAATACTATAGGGGTTGGATAAAGGAGGTTCAGGCGAGTCTAAGGTATTATTTTGGGAATTTTTGGCATACCTTGAATCTTGGCCGGAAAACTTAAAGTCAATATTCAAAGTTTTCCGGCAAGATTCGAAGGAAACTACAAGTAGGAATGGGAAGAGGGGAAAGAGGAGAGCTAGGGGTGTTATTTTGGAGGCTATTGGAGTAAGTATGGTTTGTTGGCGGTAGGGTTCCGGTGAGATAGATGTTGATATTTGAGGAGATAGGTTAGGATTCGAAGCAAACAGACGGTAGGGGTGGAAAGAGGAAGGGGAGAGGGGGTTGTGGTGTTAGTCCGACGGTCATCGGCATTAATGGCGTTTCCCAATAGTAAGGGTTCCGGCGAGGATTAGGGCTGGTACGAGGAAGGTGAAGGGCTGGTCTCTGAGGCTATACGTATATTTGGACCGTTATATCACAACCACACCAACCGTTTGTGGCCGTTGGATCAAGAGGATTGATGGCCCAGATTAAACGATGCCCAAACGGTGTCGTTTCAAAGAGTATGGAGATTGGGTCGGGTGAAGGGGCGTGTTTGGGCCAGGCGTGGAATGGGTCTGAGGAGGCTTGGGCTGGAAATTTGCTTCAAGAGTGGCCCAAATGTGGGTCTCCAATTTAAGATACTCTTTTAAATTGTTTTCTTTATACTCTTGTATTTTATTTTCATCTTTTTATATTTTGTATTTTTATCAATTTGTACTGTATTTTCTGAATTTTATAAAGATGCAAAAATAGCAATAAAACTTTAAAATAAACTAATTAATGGCCTAAAATTATTTTTAAAAACTATTTTGTAGCAATTTCCAATTAAAATAATAAAATGCTAAAGTGAACTATTTTTGTCATTTTCTTCATATCCTACTCTAAAACAAATTAATCCCTAATTAATACTAACACATGGAGTTAAAACCTAAATGCAAATGCGTATTTTTGTATTTTATATGAATTATCATGCACACATAAAATGCAGCAATTATCAGAAAATGATACCAAAATGCACAAAATTGTAAAAATAAAGAAAAATTATTTTGTTTGGATTTTTTGGGAACAATTTGCTTAGGGCAAAAATCACGTGCTCACAGCTGCTCCTCTTTGCTCGGGAACACGCAGAGTTCTCGGGCAAAGATAAGTGAGCAGAAACGAGCGATTTTTGCCCGTTAACATATTCTATATGAAGCATTTCGAAAAAAAACTTTGACCGCACCCTGCTTCAGAGGCTGCCTACATATCCCGGGCTAAACAGGAATCAGGTCAGTGTAGTTCAGCAGTGTCTGGTATCTGGGACTAGCAGGAGCTGTGATTTCGTTGATGTTGTTGCTGCTATTGCTCGCTGACCTCCTTATTACACCGTGGTAAGACAAAGGAAGCTAGCCTAAGCTATGATCTATGAGTTACAAAAGATGCTATCTATGTATTCAAACTTGCTCTTGTGTTGCTTTGAACTTGTATCTTGTGTTTTTCCAATGGGATTCTTGTTGTTGCCTTGGCGATGTTTTGCCATTACTCTTGATGATGCTTGACGGCTGCAATTTGAAATTCGTGTCCATTCTTCAGGTGGGCTCCTGCTTGCGATTGTTGGAAAAGTGTATTCCCTTGTTATCCAGGTGGGCTCCTGATTGCGATGCTTTAAGAAGTATTCCCTTTTTCTCCAGCTGGGCTCCTGATTTGAAAAAGTATTCCCTTGTTCTCCAGGTGGGTGCCTGATTGCAACAAAATAGACAAACAAAAAAAAAATTTCTGCCCCAGTCTGTTGACTGGGCATATCATGTTATCAGATATTTAAAGGCTAAAATTTGGATTATACTTCCCTTGTTTTCCAGGTGGGTGCCTGCTTGCTGCATTTGAAAAGATATTCACCTGTTATTCAGGTGGGCTCCTCCTTGCTGACTCTTGAAAGTTATTCCCTTATTCTCCAGGTGGGCTCCTGTTTGTGGAAATTTGAAAGATATTCCCTTGTTCTTCAGGTGGGCTTCTGTTTGCAACAACCATACATGAAAAAGAAAATTCTGCCCCAGTTTGATAACTGGGCGCGTTATGTTACCGAATATTAAACTTGAAAGATAAGACTTGCATTATACTTCCCTTGTTCTTCAGGTGGGTGCCTGACTGCTGCGTTTGAAATGTATTCCCTTATTTTTTAGGTGGGCTCCTGCTTGCTAGCTTTGGAAACTATTCCCTTGTTATCCAGGTGGGCTCCTACTTGCAACAAAATAGACAAACAAAGAAAAAAATTTCTGCCCCAGTTTGGTGGCTGGGAACAGCATGTTGTCAAATATTAAAAGATTGAAATCTAAAATTTGAATTATACTTCCCTTGTTTTCCAGGTGGGTGTCTGATTGCTGACTTTGAAATGTATTCCCTTGTTCTTCAGGTGGACTTCCTGCTTGCGATGCTTGAAAAATGTATTCCCTTGTTCTCCAGGCGGGCTCCTGATTGCTGGCTTTGAAAACAATTCCCTTGTTATCCAGGTGGGCTCCTGCTTACAAAGAAAAATTCTTTCTGCCCCTGTTTTAATCAAAGAAAGATTTGTTAATATAAAATGGTGGTTAGCTGCTGGCATTCTTGTTGGCCATGCTCCCTCTTCTGACTTTGCTCTGACTTGCTTCTTTGGACTCGCCATGATTTCCTGACTGACTTTCAAACCTCTGATCTTGATGATCCAATGTTTTACTTTATATTACTGTTTTGGTGTTTCTATCCTCTTCTTGCGAAACTTTGCTTCTCCCTCATAATTATCTGATTACTCCACTGATGATATTCCTATTGGTCCTTTTTGTCTTGCTTTCTTTGATATTTCCCAACCTTGCTATGCCATACAACTGGGAAACTGGTAGTTAGTCTTGACATCCTTCTTTCATTTTGAATTGAACTGACACTGAAATGTCTTATAGACAGACTTCAAGAGAATGAAATGCAATGACCTCGAAGGTTTTGAGGATAGAAAAATTCTGAAAATTAATGAATTGTAATGAAAAGAAAAAGGATAGGACATATCTGGGTGGAACCGCTGGTACCATTGATCGTGCCATGCATTTTGGATTAACCAGCCTAGTCCGTCTAACCAATCAACTGTCAATTGCCACATTTACTATTCCATACTTTCACAACTGACTTTCGCCAAAACCCAAACCTTGCTTATTTTGCCATGTTTCAAAAAAACACCTTTTAACTACAGACTTCCTTCATTTGCCCATCTAAAAAACTCACTTTTGCCTTACGGTGCCCTTGAGGGTTTTCACCAATAAGACTCTCTCATTTTTAATGTCTCTCAAACTCACCTCGCCTTACGGTGCCCGTGAGGGTTTTTACCAATAAGACTCTCTCATTTTCATCATTTTCTTTCTGGCATCAGAGTGTTGTCCACGACATGAATCACCTTACCTGCTTGTACTAGCATTTCTTAAAATCGATCAGAAGGTCTTTCTTTGGACCGTAATGTGGATTTTGGATGGGTTTAGAAAGAAGGGTATAAAGGCTCTAAATATTTTAACGTGGGTTCAAAATTACAACTTTCGGAATCATATTTCTCGCAACAAACACAACTTCTGCCCCAGTTTCATTCTTGGGGATTCTTGGATTTTTCTTTTGTTGTGACTGAACATCAGAGAGAGGCTGCCTACGTACCCTTTCGGGATCAAGTCAAACGTAGTTCAGGCCATAAAATCACTTCATTGTTGCGATGTTTCTTTTCTTCCATTCTTCTTTTCTTTTCATTTCTTTTCTTTCTTTTCTTTTTCTTTCTCTTATTTTCTTTTTCTTTCTCTTTTCTTATTTTTCTTTTCTTTTCTTTTATTTCTTTTCTTTTTCTTTTTCTTTTTCTTTCTCTTTTCTTTTCTTTCTTTTCTTTTCTTTTTCCACTGTTTTTTTCCTGTTTCTCCACTTAATTTCCTTGCTAAGGTTCTTAAATTTTGTTGTTGATTCCGAAAGAGGGCTACGAAAGAAAAATATAACAGGGCTCAAAAAGGATAACAAAGGATAAAGTGTTTGGATAGCAGAACAAAATGCCTTCGTCATTTCAATCTTAAAACATGCCAAATACAATCAGGTACATAACGATAAAGAAATCATACATAATATCTTTTGACTGCATCATAGTTGATAGTCATTTCTACACATTTTCCTTCCATATCTGTTAGATACAATGCACCATTGGACAACACTCGTGTTACAAGAAACGGCCCCTGCCAGTTAGGAGCGAACTTTCATTTTGCTTCAGGCCAGTGAGGTAAGATACGCCTTAACACCAATTGCCCTACTTTGAATTTCCGCGGACGCACTTTCTTGTTATATGCTCTCTCCATTCTTTGTTGGTATAACTGTCCATGACACACTGCTGCCAATCTTTTTTCATCAATCAAGTGCAATTGTTCCAAACAGGCTTTGACCCACTCATCATCATCAATTTCTGCTTCAGCAATAATCTGCAGGGAGGGTATTTCAACTTCTGCAGGTATCACTGCCTCCGTACCATACACCAATGAATAAGGAGTCACCCCTACTGAAGTACGAACAGTAGTGCGGTATCCTAACAGAGCGAAAGGTAACTTCTCATGCCACTGCCTGGATCCTTCCACCATTTTCCGAAGTATTTTCTTGATGTTCTTATTAGCTGCCTCGACTGCTCCATTCGCCTTAGGACGATATAGGGTGGAATTACAGTGCGTGATCTTAAACTTCTGACATGTTTCTGCCATCAGATGGCTATTGTGATTCGCACCATTATCCGTGATAATCACCTTTGGAATTCTAAACCAACAAATGATATTTGAATGCACAAAATCGACCACTGCCTTCTTGGTCACTGATTTGAAAGTTTTCGCTTCAACCCACTTAGTGAAGTAATCAATGGCTACTGAATAAACCTGTGCCCATTAGATGTTGCTAGCTCGATCGGCCCAATAACATCCATCCCCCAAGCGACGAAGGGCCATGGTGCCGACATTGTATGTAACTCAAATGGTGGAGAATGGATCAAATCTCCATGTACATGGCATTGATGACACTTGCGCACAAAACTGATATAATCCCGTTCCATAGTAAGCCAATAATAACCTGCTTTGAGAATATTCTTTGCCAACACATACCCACTCATATGAGGTCCACAAACTCCCGCATGTACCTCAGTCGTGATAGTTGTAGCCTGTTTAGCATCCATGCATCTCAATAAACCAAGATCTGGAGTTCTTTTGTACAAAATTCCTCCACTGGAGAAAACTCCGTTTGCCAAGTGTCTAATAGCTCTCTTTTGATCCCCTGTGGCCTGTGCCGGATATACTTCCATTCTGAGGTATTCTTTGATATCATGAAACCATGGCTCACCATCAAGCTCTTCTTCCACCGTATTACAATAGGCATGCTGATCTCGGACCTGAATCTGCAACGGGTCCATATAAGCCTTATCTGGATGATGCAACATTGACACCAAAGTAGCCAAAGCATCAGCAACTTCATTATGAATCCTTGGAATGTGCTTGAAATCTATTGACTGAAACCCCTGACACAGTTCACGCAAACACTGCCGGTACGGTATGAGTTTTAAGTCTCGTGTCTCCCATTCTCCCTGAATTTGGTGCACCAGAAGATCCGAGTCGCCCATGACCAAGATCATTTGTATAACCATGTCTATAGCCATCCTCAATCCCAAGATACATGCCTCGTATTCAGCTATATTATTGGTATAGTAGAAGCAAAGTTGAGCTATAACAGGGTAGTGTTGCCCTGTCTCAGAAATAAGTACTGCTCCTATCCCAACGCCTTTGTTATTGGCAGCTCCATCAAAGAACAACTTCCACCCAGGTTTTTCATCTTGTTTAGATTCCTCGATATACATTGTCTCCTCATCAGGAAAATATTTTTTCAACGGTTCATATTCATCATCAACTGGATTCTCCGCTAGGTGATCAGCCACTGCCTATGCTTTCATTGCAGTACGGGTCACATAGAAAATATCAAATTTCGTAAGCAGGATTTGCCACTTTGCGAGCCTCCCTGTGGGCATGGGCTTCTGAAAAATGTATTTCAATGGATCCAACCGCGAGATGAGATAAGTGGTATATGCTGACAAGTAATGTTTCAACTTCTGCGCTACCCAGGTCAAAGCACCACACATCCTTTCCAGTTGAGTATACTTCACCTCGTAAGATGTGAACTTCTTGCTGAGGTAGTAAATTGCCTGCTCTTTCTTTCCCGTAACATCATGCTTCCCCAGCACACAGCCAAAAGAATTATCCAACACTGTCAGATAAAGGATCAAAGGTCTTACCGGCTCTGGTGGAACCAACACAAGTGGATTGGCCAAATATTCCTTAATTTTGTCAAATGCTGCCTGACATTCATCCGTCCACTTGACCGCAACATCTTTCTTCAGCAGCTAAAAGATAGGCTATCAAGTCGCTATAAGTTGAGCAATGAACCTACTGATATAATTCAACCTGCCGAGCAAACTCATCACTTCTTTCTTGCTCTCTGGCGGTGGTAACTCCTGAATGGCTTTGATTTTAGATGGGTCTAATTCAATACCTTGTCTACTTACCACAAACCCCAACAACTTCCCTGATGGAACTCCAAACGCACACTTTGCTGGATTAAGTTTGAGATTGTACCTCCGAAGCCTCTGGAAAAACTTCCTCAGGTCTTTTACATGATCACACTGCTTTCTTGACTTTATAATCACATCATCCACATAAACTTCAATTTCATGATACATCATATCATGGAACATGGTGGTCATAGCCCTCATGTATGTTTCCCCTGCGTTCTTCAATCCAAACTGACTAACCCTATAATAGTAAGTTCCCCAAGGCGAAATGAATGTCGTCTTTTCTGCGTCTTCCTCATCCATCAAAATCTGGTGATAGCCCGTACAACAATCCACAAAGGAACCGATCTCATGTTTGGCACAATTGTCAATCAATATATGGATGTTTGGCAGTGGAAAGTTGTCTTTTGGACTCGCCTTATTGAGATCACGATAGTCAACACACACTCTGGTCTTTCCATCTTTCTTTGGCACAGGAACAACATTGGCTAACCAGGTAGGATATCGGGTAACCTGTATGACCTTCACCTTAAACTGCTTGTTGACTTCTTCTTTGATTTTTACGCTGATATCTGTCTTAAATTTTCTCAGCTTCTGCTTGATAGGAGGGCATTCCGAATAAGTGGGAAACTTGTGGACCATCAGATCAGTACTCAAACCTGGCATATCATCGTACGACCATGCAAAAATATCTTTAAACTCAAACAACAACTTGATTATTTCTTCCCTGAGCGGAGCTTCCAAATGGACACTTATTTTTGTTTCCCGAACATTTTCCTGATCCCCTAAATTGATTGCCTCGGTGTCATTCAAGTTAGGTTTGGTTTTTTTCTCAAATTGACTTAATTCTTTACTGATTTCTTCCAAAGCTTCCTTGTCATAATATTCTATCTCATCCTTACACTCAACTTTCACTATTTCACATTGATTATCAAGACTAGGCCGGAAATTCCTCATGCATGATACATCATTGAAACCA